>DWHQ01000947.1:0-11949 GCA_018247955.1 Eurytides marcellus marcellus | reverse complement strand
AATACGACTAGATACTCTAATACGACTAGATACTCTAATACGACTAGATACTCTAATACGACTAGATACTCTAATACCTACTAGATACTCTAATACCGACTAGATACTCTAATACCGGCTGATAGTCATAATACTAATACTCTAATAAAGACAAAAGACACTAAAGGGGTAAGCGATTGATTCGTAACAATGTAAACATAACATATTAATGGGTCGTCGCTCTCGCTTTGTATGCGGTACCAATAAGGTAAATGGGCAAACGATTGACTCATGAGGACAATCGCTGAAGCCTGGGTACGATAAACTCCGGAAGCGTTATTAAGGCTGCGCGAAGGAAAACTCGAGGCGTCACCAAATATAGTACATTTCAAAGGGCCAAGGTGAATAGAGGAAAATCGTACGCCTACTACAAACTAAGTTACTCTGTCACAACATCTATAGGTACCTCACTTTATAAGTAATATACTTTATACTGATGAACATTAGTTAATTGAAGCGACTTCAAAAAAGGCGGTTCGATGAAAAATAAGATGTCGCCGACAACTTAAAATTTCGACTTATCTACGACGTAAACTAGTCGCATGAAAATGAAATTTAAGCCTTGACATTTGATTTACCGCGGCCGATTCATCTATCGGATCAGGTTTTTATTTCGACCCTCCGGCGACGGGTCCTGATAAATCCTCACCGTACAATTATCCCATGAATTTTACCAATAAAATGCCAATATATAATTCCGTTGCGACGAGAAACATAGGAAATGCTAAAAAAGCAAAAAACCAATTCATTTATCATAACACACAAACACAAATCTATTTATGATATTAGATTTCCGAACCGTTGCTTTAAGCAAGCGTAAATAAAGGCAGCGATATTTAAAATAACAATAACTAAACCTTATCCCTTGTGCAATTTTGACTTAGTTTAAGTTTATTTAAAAATGACATACAGAAAGCTTAATTTGAAACATTATTTTCGTTACTGATACATCAAATTAGAATAAAATATTAATTGTTTAAAGATCAACAATAAGTATGGAGATACTGCCAAAGTAAACACATAATTTGTTCAATCATATTCGAAACATGATGTTATGCAATTAATATTCTTAATGTTTCAACGAACTGAGAGCCATTTTCAGCCACTAGTGTTATATTAATTGGTTATGTATAAACGGCGTAAGCTTTATTAAGCAATTAATAATTTGTTTACTTGTCAAACACTATTTGCGCCCGTGTTTAATTAGAAATACGTCGAGCGGCAAACTTGTAATGTTGCTCTAAACATCTGGCGCGTTTATTAGATCTATCCGTGAACATTGTTTGTAAATGTTGTTGCATATCGCTCGCTATGTTTTGACATTTTAATTGAAATGCAACCGTACAACCACTTAAGAATGTTTTCTTATATAAACAGCGTTATTTTAGAAGCGTTACTCGAAGACAGTTTCCAATATAATTATCGGCATGATTATATACCATCTGATATGTGTAATCAGCGTAGCGCAGCCGAGCACTATGCTACTTCGGGTAGGCCGTCCTCATCATTCATCAGAAGAAATTCATTCGTCAGAAGCACCATTTGCTAGACAAACAGTGTCAAAATGAAAGTCAAAATTTATTTTCCCCCTTCCTTAACTAACATTTTCCTCCCATTTCCTCCGCATCCCATTTCATCTCTCTCTCACCCACCTCTCCACTTTTCCCCTCCCCCTTCGTTCCTCTCTCCTTTCCTTTCCAAAAATTCCCACCTTAAAGGCTGGCAACGCATTTGCAAGACTGTCGACGTTGCAAATGTCCATGGGCAGCGGTTAATTTCTTTCCATCAGGCGAGGCGCTCGCTCGTTTGCCCGCCTACTCTATAAAAAAAACGTTTACGTCGCGAGACGCCCGACAGAAGTGATAACTTAACTGTCAACTGAAGCCAGTCAGACTAGCGCCGTTACGCGTTACGTTACGAAGCGCTTTACCTTCCCATAAAAAGTTATGACTTAAAAAAAAATGTCCACTTTTTGTTTGCGGTAATGCGTTTATAATATTAACATTGTAATGGCGACCACGTAGATCTGATGTTCGGGGGGCAGAGCGTACTCGAGTGTCATTTGTTTTGCACCAATACAGCGGATCGCTCCGTCGCGCATCGCCGACCACGGCCTCCGTCGCTGTTATGACAGAAATTTACAATAATTACATAACCGGTAAACAAACACGAACGGCGCGTCGTTGCGTTCCGAAATTCAAAAAATTCGAAAATACGAGCAGACCAATTTTGTCGTTGCGTTCCGAAATTCGAAAAATTCGAAAATGCGATCAGACGACACAAATCTAGTCTCTTAATATGGCATACATTTGTTGTTTGATATAGCAGAATGCAATATGTTGTCTGTTTGACATGACTAAGTTTTTATAACACGATCGAGTTCTACTCAATGGTATTTCTTCTAAGTCTTGGGCCTCTGAGTCAAAAACGGTTTGTCCGATTGTATGACTTTATTTTATACAGTGCTTTATTAATTGATCAATCACCCACCAGTTTCAATAATTATGGGTAACTGAAAAATAAAATAACTTGTGATAAGGAGCTCATGTCACAAATTGGTTATTTGTCACTACTCATTCAGAGATCACCAGTAAGTGTGATGAAATGTGGCCCGTTCGAATGTTGGGCGAGTTTATTAATATTTGGCGTCAGTGTACATAAAAAATAAGTTTGCTTTGTGGCCATATATTGTTGTTACTTCCAAAATTATTTATTTTTAATGATATTCATCGTTGAATCATTAAATTACTTAAAAAAAATTGAAAAAGGACAATTGAAAGTAAACTATGTAGTAATTTAGTCGTTTAAATTATATCAAATTCAATTATAATAAAAAATATTGAATATGGTTTTTAAAAATGTCATTGAAATTATACATACATTTGAAATAGAACTTGTAATAATGAGAAGGTGATTTGATGATGTACATTTTTGTTGCAGCCATGTCGGCCGATGGGTCGACGACAGACATCAATGGGCTTCTCAACGATACCGGTAAGCTAAATTTAAATACTATTATGTGTTTTTTTGTATTATTAAAAACTTTACATATATTAACCAAGATATGGACTTAGTTAAATGAGTATACGGCAAGTGCAACAAAAAAAAAGAAAGGCAATTATTTTAAAAATTTTAAATTAAATTTAGTATAAAATTTTCATAAATTCTTACTTGCATTGTGCTTAATAAAGTCTATAATAAAGTTAATAAAGGTCTTGTTGGTGGTTTCGCTAGGGTGAGTGGTATATCATTATTAATTCTGTTGCCATTTTTCTTAAATACATATTGATTTACACGATTCACTCATTTTATGTGTGAGATAAATAAAAATTTCAAAATATAAGTATTAAAATATAAACTTTCTTGTTTTAAATAGTCAATAGCGCCATCTGTTGAGCGACTGCGTTGGCTAATCATGATAGGAATAAATTTTATAACAGCGACATCTATCCAAGCCAATAAAACTTAAGTCAACTTCAATGGATCCAATGATCAGTCATAGATGGCGCTATGTCTAGCAAGTGTTAGAACGCTACACTAGATGGCGGTAATAAATTTACCCCTCATTTAATATTTTAGTATAAGCGATCTTTTCACAGATGTCACTATTTCTCAAATTTTATTATGAAATATAAGAATTAATATATGTTCGTAGACAAGATGGCGCTGTCTATTCATTTTTTAAATCAAGGAACATCTAAGATAAAGCTTATATTAGTATTATAAACTTCAGAAACGTTTAATACGTTAGTTTAATAGAACGTAAATGATAGATTTATACAATATATGAGGCAAAAATAGAAGATATTGGATTTAGCTGCCATTAAAGAATCATTCTAAATTTTTGTTAGTTTTCATTAAATTATTGTTGCCCCAATAGTAATAATAATATACGCGTGTTCCAATATAGGTACAACTATTTAGAAATGGTATGTTATTTGTCTACGCACACGTCTTTTACGTCATAAACATTGAGATGTGGGCTGCGTTCGCTGTAATTTATGATAAAGAATAATTATTTTGGACGTCATTCGATACGAAGGAGGTTTAAAAGGAAACCCCATTCTAAAATCCGGTTAAGTCGCCTATTACGTAATTCCATTATAGAATTCCATATTACGTCAAGTTATAAGATCAAGTGTGACGTGTATCTGCTGTTGAATCCGATTAACATAGCTTCTTTCAACGGCCACAAATGTTAACGGATAATTTATTACGGCACGTAAATAGTTCATAAACTAGTGTTATATTTTGTTTAAGAACTGTTTATTTCATGGTTATCTAATATCTTAACCGAGAATTTTAAATAATCTTTGAAACGATTAAAGAATTACTTTTGAACGACTGAGCATCATAATTAAGCCATGTCTGGTTTCCTGGTAGAAAACAATAAACAGCTTTACTAAAAAGTAGGTGGTTAAGAATTCTATCTAGGTATAAATATTACATCAGCGTTGTATAGTAATTCAGAATTCCTTTGGTTAACTAATGGTTTCCGGGTATTTAATACGGCCGGTTCAGGATAAATTAATTTAAAATTAGAATTAGGTATAAGTTTTATACTGCTTTTATAGTAGGTAATTTAAATGCAAATTTTTTTCAAAAATTAAATTGAAGTGAGTGTACTTTGAAATAGTTCTCAAGTTATTTTAACAATTTTGATACCAAAACTCTAAGACAAATAAACTTAGTGTTTATAATATACACATGTTTATATGGCCATAGGAAAATTTCTATGAAGAATCATTACCATCGAAAGACATTTTTGCCGGTGACATAAGTAAACGGTAAATAACCGATAACGGTAGGAAATTCTATGAAGCAAATGCTCGCTGGATGTTTGTTATTTAAATAATCGTCTACCATTATAAACAAATATACATCTTCCACGTGAGAAACGCGCAGGAAGTATTCATATTATAATTGCAGATAATTTGTAAGTGAAACACGTTGTTATCTCATTTCAGCGGTGCAGTCGTATTATTTTGCGGAAATCCATTGCACAAGGAGCAAGGTAGTCGGTTAGTCGGATGATGCACATTTATTTAAATGATAATAAGTATTTAAATATTGTTTGTAGCTAAGCTGCACGACTCGACGACATGGAATGGTGTTTTCCCGAGACAAAACACCTTACGTCCTTTGCTGACTTTAAATAGGAATGCATGCCTATAATATTGCCGCAGCACGACATTGTTATAGGCACATAATGGAAACTTCATTCAGATGCCAAATATAAGCATATTAAATACATGCAAAATATAAACGTTAAATAAACAAAGGGCAAATTAATGCCCCTCAATACGGTTTTTTGTATATTAACTAATGTTTTAAGTACTATTCTAATACTCATAAACAAAGAGATAATAATCCTGAAGTATAAAATTACCTTAATTTTAAACGAGCCTCAAAATATTGCTTTATGTTTTTTTTTAATATTTGCAAATTTTTTACAAGCATACTTTCAGATTTATCAGATAATTATATTAAACAAGAAATATTCAGTTATATAAAATCCGCATAAGAATAGATGTTTCCTTTGCGTATATACAGTGACTTAATTGTTTCAATTCTTACTTCATCTACGATTTACAGTTTGACGTTATTCAGCTGAAATTATTATTACTTGCGTCATTTGTCATAAATTGACTTCCACAACACCCTTGACATTTATGACACTCGAATGATGTGACGTGTTCGCGTGATATCACCGGTTTCTCAGGTGAACGCAAATTTTTGCGTAATTAAGCGACCGTTTTTCGTATGCAAAATTTATTAAGGAAACCTTTTTTTATTCGATTTTTTACAAAAACGTATTTGCGTACCAAAAACCATTTACGTAACGAAAACTTAATGTGGTTTTCCTTGTTATTTGACAGCTAACATAGTAAATATTATGGAATGTCAAACAATTTATTCATACATAGTATGAGAAGTGTCTGACAAAATTCTATTCCAGATACCAGAACTCTCTCATGTAATGGACCAGTAAATTCATCTAAACTTACTGTACTTTAGATAAAATAAAGAAATTTCACTTGATTTAAAAAGAAACTTAAAACTTGAGACGTTCTTTATACACTAGACTATTCATACGAGATGTAATAAACTCGTATGATACAATGCTTTCTGCTAAATAATTAATATCAATAAGGTAATTATTTAATAACTAAAAAAAAAAGTATTTTTTTATTCTACTCACCCTTGCTTGTGTTACGTCAAAACTTATTACCAGTACATAAACTTGACGTATCTAGAAATAAAAAGTGAAAAAAATTCTATGGTTGTATAAATATATTAATGGAAATGTATGAAATATTTCCGACAGTTTAATAAACAGTTTATTATTATTTACTCTCGGAAATATTTCATACATTTCCATGCGAGTAGAATAAAAATAAAAATAATTCCAGGTGCGTAGAATAAAAAAATACTTTTTTTTTTAATTTTAATAAACTGTTCTGTTACTATTATATCAAGCGGATGGCTTTATATAACTTCTACCGTCGTTAAAGTACGAATAGGAAAATGTTGCATAGCAATATGGGACTTAAGTGATAACCAACTTTAAATGAAAGTTACTCTGTTAAATACGCAGCCTTTCACTTTCAAACTTGACTGGTTCTTTAATCTATTTATGCGTCGATACATTGCCTCTTTCAATTTCTCGATATCATATTTAATCTACTTCATATAATTTATAATATCGTGTTTAGTCTGTATCACAAACCAGTAATGTCTCATCTTTGACAACTATATAAATGTCAACTTTGACGTTGAAAATGTCTTTATTGATGATTTATTTATTTGAACAACGTTAATAAAGATTTGCTGTTTTAAAAATAATTCAAATATAAATCACGTTGAAATCAATTAGACACGCACGTCAGTCGAATGTTTTAGTAACTTCGGTTAGAAACACGTGTTGGATTTGTTTTAGAAACAAGACGCGCTGTTCAAATTATTGTTGTAACACTGTATTTTTGTATATTAAAATTGTATGTAAAATTTTGTTTGTAGAAATAAACACTAGTTGTTTTTTATCTGTACTTGTGACCTTATAACTTTAACGTTCGTAGCCTATAGAACTTTCGAGAAAAAATTAACGATGGTTGTCGATGTCCTAACTGATATACTAAATAAATATTATTGTGATAATAAACGCTTTGATTTAAAAAACACAAACATTGCCGAATCAATGCGTATCTTATGCCTCTATTTTTAAATTCGACATTTTCATAAAATTACAATCATGCGTCTGGTTTCTGAGCTATGTTCTTTTGCAATTTAAATTGATAACGAATTTTTAAAACGAAGTATTTAAACGAATTAAAACGCATTAATCATGTAATCGTAAACCGTAAATCAATAATCAAAAATTTTTATTGATTGTTTATTTCTACAAATGCGTTAAAATGGATGTTACTTTAAAACAAATTTAGCTATATGTAAAGTGCAAATTAAAAATAAAACAGTTTAGAATGAAAGTACAGACGTTGACACTTTTATATCGAGATACAATTGCGTTATTTAAAGCGCTAGTTCTTGGCCACGATTATTTAACTGACGACACTGACTGCTCGACTGACGCAGTCGATGTATTGACATTGAAAATATCGTTTTAGTGAGAAGTTAAAAATAACCGCATTGTTCGGATCGCAATCGATGTGCGGACGCTTCTAGATGGTATAATCGCCAACAGTATACACAGGTAACTTTTTGTGAATTCTGAATGGTACAGTCGCTTCCAAACGATACTTACAGTGTATGAGCAGTGTGCTATATGATTCTTACGAATGGATTTTAAAGACAAGATATCATCACACAATATAGAAATTCTTTACTTTCTTTATTTTCGGACAGTAAATGTACTTTTTAATTTTTTTTTTTCAGTTTGAATTTTATTGTTTAACGAATGTCCATTATTTTATATAGGTTTAAAAATTAAAGTAGGCATATATGGTATACTATTAACTGTTTAAACGAAAATGCAAATTTGATGTACAAAAAATTTATAAACACTGAAGCGGCTTTTTAATGATATAAACAGTCGAACCGACCTTTCTTCATAACACTATTTCTAGTAATATAATGTAATAAATAACAGATAAGTAACGGTTCGAGTTTATTATTAATTCCATTCTGTCTTTGTGTATACGGGAAGTGTATTAATTGTTTACAAAGCCGTACCCAGGGTATAAGGTTACGCGTCGTATCTTCTAAGCATCTGTTTGCGGTTGTGAGGATAATTGAGACAAGCAGTCATGTATCTTTAGCCTTATTAGTATTTATTACAAGTGAGGAGTTAATTGAGGTAAAAAGACTCTTGCTCACGACTAATTTGCAGTATCCAATTCCTGTTTTAGTGGCCTCATAGGTTTGGTCTTCGCATAATAAACGGCATCAGACGATGTTGTGATGCGTATATGTAGGTTTATTTCACATATATTAGCCGTCAACGTGTTTCTTAAATCTATTAGTCCCTTATTTTTTATCTCGCACCTTACCTCCCTGGCCTTGTGGCATGGCTGCCTCTTTACAAATCAGAGGTCGCTTATTTGAATCCTGCGAAGAATAACGAGTATGTTGGTATTACCTAGATTTTTGGAAATGATACAACTGATGATATGCGACATATTTATTTATAGCAGCATGAAGTTCAGAGCTGAATTCCTCTTTCAGAGATGTAAGTACATCTATGATCAGTTATAACAATGTAAACATTGAAGTTCAAATTGGAACAAAGCAGTGCGTATATGTACAAATTTGCGATAGAAAAACCAGCAGTGCTTGGTCTTCCCTCTGGCGAACTTCGCAAAAATTTCAAACAGTTTTCTGGTTGTGTTAGGGAATGTACTCCGATCGCCTATTTACCTGACAGGTCACGATTTATTCGCTCGGACATGTATAATGCACGTCCCAACTTTTAACAGATGTCACAAGCATAGAAATGACTGCGAGGTGGATCTTGCAGATAAGCAGAATATGTAAAATAGAGAGCAATTCTTCTAGAGAGATAAATTCAACCTTTAGGTTGTTCAGAACTTAATGAACTTAAGAAAGGATGATCACTCATATATGTTTTTAACATTTTAAACTGAATTTCGTTGTTGCTCCTCTTTCTACTTATATATTAACATAACATTTACCACTGCACTAGATCAAGATCGAAATAATGCAGGAAAAATGAAGACGGGATATATAACATAACATTTACCACTGCACTACATTTAGATTCGAAAAATTGAAGACGGGATATATTTCACTTATCTTCTTTGCGGTGGCTTTCGCTAATGCAATAAAGTTATTCGCACATATATAACATCGGAAGGTTCCATTGCCGCGTGATAACCACAGATAATGAAGTCAGGGGTCAACTCGTTCGCTATTAATGGAACGATAACGTAGCCGTATTCGCCCCCCGCGGATCACAACAAAGCTGATAATCCCCACCGCTGGAGTGGAATATTTATTTTTTCCACATTACGTAAAGCTTACGAAACACTGATAAGTTGTTGCCTGGTAAGAGTTTTGATAGCGCAGCTTATTTGTTTCGTTTGCTTTGCGTAAGAAGGTGCGAAACAGATAACCCACCTGATATTAAGTGAGTAACCACCCGAGTAATTTCCAGCAATTTATTTATTTATTTTACAGGACAAACAACAATGGTAAACTTAGTAACTTAAGGTTTCCTTAAATTTGATAATATTATTAGCTTGCCAACTACAACGTTAACAATAAGTTATAACACTTCTATCATTCATTCAAATCAATATCTGAAAGTGTGTTAGTCTTTCTCGCAACGGATCGGCGTGATTTTTGTTATATACATATAATTTTTGGGACTGAAACAGACAGATTAATTTTATCTTGTTTATATATAATTTGGTAGAAAAATGTACTTATTTATGTATAAAAAAAAACTACTATAACAAACCGAAAATAATTCTCGCGAGCGATGCCGCGTGCTGAACATAGCTTATTATAAAAAAGTTCTCATAAGTTTTAGAATAAACAGTTTATCCAATCGACTACTTCATTTTTGTTTTTACTTTAAATTACATTCGAATTAAAGTAAATTCCCATGGAGGGAGATTCTTTACTCCCCAAATTAAACTCATGGTCAGTGCAATTATTTGTTAATTGAGAACAGCGTGTATTTGTTAGTGTAAATACATTTGAAACATTTTCGTGTTCACAAGGATTTTTATTGAACAAACCTTGATAAAGTCGTCTCCGACCTAATAGGTTTTATGACCATGTGAAATATGTGTAAACAAGGGGTTTGGCTATCTTACAGCTGCGATGAATATCAGATCTATGTGTTTTATACGTACATACATAGTATAACAATTATCGGATCTACCCGAATTGTAAGTAAAAAAAAATATCATAATTAAAGTGCAAATTAAACTGACTTACCCATTGTAGTTATATATTACTACTATACAGCTTATCTTATCTTGACTGACGTTGATGCTTTTAGCCTATGCGGCTCTATGAAGCTTCATTGGAATACCGAATTCGTGGAAATGCTAGTTTCCTAGAATCGGATAGACTCCACGTCCTGCGGGGTCACGCATGAGGACATGCGTGCTGTGTCAAAAATTTTATTTTATTGTTATTTAAAATTGAGAGATTGTCGGCTACGGACACCCGGGGTGCAGTATACGGACCTGGACCGCGGCTGCCGTCGACTTTTGAATTATACAACTACAATGAGAAAATTGTTGAAAACATCTTGAATCTATGTTGTCAGTAATCACTGTGCATAGAGATATAACATCTTTAATCTATGTTGCTAGTAACTACTATGCATAGAGATATAACATCTTGAATCTATGTTGCCATTAAATACATATGAGTGACGAGCGCAGCGGAGTCGTTGTTGTTATCACTTTCAAATTGTGAGATTAACATAAAATGCATTAAAGCAACAAAATACCTTTATTACCCAACACATGTGACAGAGAAACTTCTTATAGTACTCGACCGGTTTAGATTGTTTGTTAAAAATTACATCCAATATTCAAGAGCAATAAGCATTTTTCTTTCAAAACCTTACCGCCTCTTTGCGATCGTTGTAAAACTATCACTGCTATATTTAAACCCGAACGCTATTTGTTTACGAAAACGCTATAAAAATTTCTCAACAAAACGTTTCATCAGTGAAAATGTTTAGACCGATTTCCATTACTAGTGGAAACATAAAAATATTTCGAGCCGAGATATTTGCATCGCTTCATTTTCTTTATTAATTGACGAAGAAACAAAAGATATTGCTCTTGAATAGAAATGTATTGGAGAAATTTAATTTGATCGTATATACACATATATATGTATATTTGTAAAGAAATTGCAGCCACACCCATAAACGTCAATTATCATTAATTGATCATGGTATTTAGAAGATTCCTTTAGTTACGAAGTGCTGTTGTAAAGACTCGTTAGTGAATACGGATTAACCTTATTATAATTATTCTGGGATGTAAAATGTCGCTATCCGTCCAAAACACTATAAAATAAGATAAGCTAAGAAGTTATGGCTATTCATTGCTTTGTTATGTAAAAGGAGAAAAAGGAAGACAAACCAACAAGCACTCTTTTCTATTTACATTATTAAATTAATCTCAGTTGAGTGTTTCAAATAAACCTTTTCTTCACGTGCATAGGTAAAGTTAGTCGCCATCGCCCTCACACAATGGCTATTTTATAACAGACTAGTAGAAAAATGTAACTGGCGTAGAAGACCTCTCCTTGTTCACCCCTTGCGATATTTCCAAATGGAATTAAATAATAAATAAATATCATCATGGGACATCCTACACATTGTCGTCTGATCCCAAACTAGGCAGGGCCTGTACTATGGTAACCAGACAACTGATATAAATACTTAAATACTTTTAAATA
>DWHQ01000946.1:0-11955 GCA_018247955.1 Eurytides marcellus marcellus | reverse complement strand
AGCTTAAACTGGTCCCACCTCACTAAGTACTACTTAGATCCTTCACTGTTTTTTATCAAATTTGTTCAAAACATTACATTCTAAAGTTCAGTAAATATTAAAATTTTATAAATATATAATATGCATGATACTCAATTTCAATTAGTAACTCCGTAGGAAATTAATTACTTAATAACCAATTGAATTGACGATGAAACGCTTGCGTGTTATGACCCATTTAATTTTAATAATTGATGTCGTTGCGGCAACACGGTGCGCGGTTTGGGAGTACATTTATTAATAAAACTAATTTTAGTAATCGATAGGGTTTTTGTTACCTGGATGTCGAAATCTTTATCGACAAAGCGAGCAAGTCGTGGCCTGATAGTAAGCGAGATGCCCGCCTACAACAGCACAGTGCCACACAAAACTTTCTTGGCCCTACGATGAACTTGTCACGCTACAGTATATACACGTACGCTATTGTCAAACAAATTTTAATAGAGAAATAGAGACACACATCCCAAAAATTTTATAACTCAAATTGATGGGACTAGGTTATAGAATGAAATCATTTCACAGATTTTTCGAACGTCCGTGACCATGAACTGTGTACGGTGTGATAATAATATACTATTAATACGGAAATTTTATTTCATAACTTGATAAACTTTATATATGTTGTTTAAACAACAACACCGGTAAGTTAGAACCACAATTATAATCATATAATTATGTTCACAATTGGCATAATGACAATTTACACCACCATAATGCAAAAATAAATATTAAATATCATAAATATCAAGGGACGTCTCACACAGCCGACTGATCCCAAAGTAAGCAGAGCCTATGCCATGGTATCCAGACGACTGATATTCATACTTATATATTTAAAATCCATTCAGTATAGATACTTGACACCCAGACACAGAACAAATATTTCTTCTCATCGCACAAATATTTCATCTTGGGTGAGAATCGAACCCACGACTTTCATTTTGCAGTCAAGAGCACTAAACACTACACCAACCGGTCAGTCAAATGAATACACAGAATATAACGCATTACAAAACTCTCACTATACATTATAGTTATACATAAGTTTAGTGTAAATGAAGTTGTTGATGACACTTTTTGCGCAGTTGCTAAGTTCTGGGCTTCGGCATCGCAGGTCGTGGGTTCGAATCTCACCCGGGACAAATATTTGTATGAAATACAGATAATTCTTCCGGATCTGGCCGTTTGTCCGGGTGAAATTTATGTACATATGTAACGCCCTTATAACACAAGATATTTATATGTTACAATAAGGACAGCGTAAAAAAAAAAGAAGAACAGCTACAGATGTGAAATGTATAGAATTTTCGGCATATTTAAATGCCGAAAATTCTGCCTCGTAAACCGCAACGGAATGGTGCGTGCAAAAAATCAAATCAAAATATACTTATTCAAATGGGCCTTTACAAGCACAGGTTCGCCATTGCCGTTTGCTTTCCCTTGTGAGTGTAGATAGGTCCTTAACAAAATACAAAGAACAAAAACATTAAACATGTTCACAGAAAATTACCAACTTTAGTTTCCAAAAGAATAATAAAATGTAGAAATTGAATAGTGTAATGGTAATGGATGGAGCAATAATAACTCAATATCGATTTTGATTTTTTTTATTTCTCAGGAAGCAAATGGTTCACAGCATTGGTGGGATATAGAGGTCTTACAACACTGGGCCGAAACATTCAAATTCCTGAAAACTGTTTTTTGATACATAAGTAGACAATACAACAGCACTTTTTACATACATACCCAAATATAAAAAACATGGGAAAACAACGCAGTATTAAGATTTATTTAGTAAAGCCAGTTTGTTTTTCATTTTGTAATTACTATACACCTTACTAAATCACAATTTCTAATCATGTCAAATTTGTTTATCACATTTACTAAGTTTTGTACAAAGTAAAAAAATATTTCCATACCCTTGTTAATACAAAATAAAGCTGCACCGAATCGCAACAACTGGTTTTGTCAGATATTGGGGAAAAAAACCTTGTTCAAAGCGAAAATGTATCTTTCACATAATGGTATTATAAATAAAATTGATTAACTCTGCGATATCTCATTATTTCCTACAAATTGTTTCTAAGCCATTGCTGTTATGGGCTAAAAGTATTCTTACAGATACAATTAAGTTAAAATTCATCATATTTTTAATCTATGCTTTAACTTGTTTAAATATCATAATAAAATTATTAAGATATAAATAACATAATAATTACAATATGTGGACATACAACCTTCATAAGGATTGGTAGACATATGCATATACTTTACATTAAAAGTCCCTAATTCTTCTACAAATGAACATCTAAACGTGATAAGAGATTGCTGAAGCATGGAACATAAACTCTACCTTATTGTCATCTGAAGCTTTATTTATAATGAAGAACAATTACATATATTATGTAGTAATTTGCAACTCACTTAAATTGCCCTTTAAAATGTTTGCAAATTTTTTTTATATTGAAATGAATAATGATAATTTTTATCTTTATTTTATGCAAAGATCGAAAATAACACACATTATGCCTATGCTAAATTTAGACATAAGGAATTTTTAAAGAAAATAAGATAGATAATATTTTAATAAGTTTTTGTCCAGACAAGTGTAGACAATTGTAAGTGAATTTTACATTATATATGATTTTGTTCATCTTATTAACATTTGGTCTTCATCAAACGCAGCATATAAACTATTATCTACGGGAATTAAAAATAACTGAACTATGAATGGATTAAGTCAAATCATAATTATGGAGGATAAACATTTGTGTGGTGTTTTCAAGAAGATTTCTTAAGACAGTGATATTTCATAAGGCGTCTTTTTTTAACATCTTATTTTTAATAGCCCCAAATGTGAATCTCGTATCATGTTGGAAATCAGCCAAATTAATGACGCCCTATACCCACCGCCGCTAGACATATTTTTTGACCATAAAAAAATATATAATAATGCAAACAACATTTATACAAACTGTTCTCGGCAACGGGAAGTTTAAAAAATGCAAAATTGTGATTTGTGACAATGATCATTGAGAAATCATCAAATTCACTATATGGGACATTCAAATTATTACAAAACAATTTACAAATATATTCAAACTCTAAATATATAAACTGAACTATTTACAAAATATGAACACGTCGTTCATGACCTTCATTATAAATTTGTAGTTATTTACAATGACTATTTATAAAACACTTATGATTATTAATTTTAGGAGCATTGCATTTTTATGAGCTTGATCAAAATAATCCCTTGTTCTGAAAGTCAGTTCAATTCTTCAAACACACTGGTAAGTGATCAGTCATATTATAACAGATTTCATATAGATTACCTTGTCTCATTAAAAGTTTGTTTTAAGGAATCTAAAACTTTACAAATGATGCACAAAATAAATTTCGACAGTTGAAATCAGTCTTGAATAAAAAGAAACAATAACTATACGTTAACTTTTGTTTGAAATTTAAACTTCGTGTTGTATAGTTTAGATGTCTGAAAAAACTCGAAAGTGCGCTGTTGTTTATATACTACCTTGTACATTATTTATAAAAAAGAAAGGACCTAGAATTTCGGGGAATTCCACAGTTTAGAATTAACTTCTAAACAGATCTTTTTTATCATCAGAGGGATAACAAATTTGTAAACGCCACAAAGTTAACATAGTATTAATATATAGTAAAATAGATGTAAGGAATAATTTTACAATTAATTTAAAACTCACTTAAAATTACTTTGTCCTATTCTGATAACACTAATAACCAATAACTACTTGTACTACTGGGGGTGTACTATTTTAAATTTAAACCTCAAGCATAGAATACATTTTTTTAAATAACAGCTCAATACCAATATGTAATATTTCTATTTTAAAATTAACTCGGAATTAGTGAAACATTTTTGCATTGAAATCATTGTAAGTATTGTTTAGGCTTACTTACTTCTTCTCTACTATAAATCTGTACAAACATTAATATATAAATTTAAAATTTGTACGAAGACTAACAAACATTTAACGAAGAATTAAACTATTAAATGAGATGGCTTCTTTTGTTTTAAAAAACAATAATAAACATTCTTACTAAGATTTCATACATACGTCCATCTATCCATCGGTAGAGCACTGCCAAAGTAGTAGTTTATAATGTTATTTGTTTGTTACTTACATGTCCAAGTATTTGAGATGATCTATGGCACAATTTTTTTTAAAGCATTAATGCCACTTAAAAGTTGTCTATAAATTCACTGAAGTGCATGTTACAATTGGCATTGTTTAATGTTATTTTATTCAATTAATTAATTATATTCTTTCAATGAAACAAACACTTCTCAGTTCTTTATTTCATAAAAATAAAGACAACTGTTTTTGTAAGAATGAGTAAGTTCAGTCAAGTAAATATATTGAATATGTCCTCATCAATTTTTAAAAAAAATTGTCAATACCACTCAATACTAACCAAAATTCCCATCAAATCGAATAATTATTTAGATGAAAACTTAAAAACAACTTATAATCAGTGGTTTTTGATTAGTATATACTGAAACATTTTATATAAAAAATTGTATTGTACCACCTGCTATTTTTTCATATACATAGCATGAAAAAAAAAATGCAAAACAATATATTTAAAATTATACACAAAGGCACAAAACAAGTTAATTTCATAAACCTTAAAGTACTAAAAACTTATTGAGATAGAATCAAGTAGCAACAGTTTAATTTACATGTTTTTTTTTTTGGTTTTGGTTTTAAATTACTTATAACTTTATAGATTTATATCTAATTTGAGTATCAGAATGTATCAAATCTGATTCATTCATCATCAATGCAAAAAGCTTGAGTCACTTTTGTTATATGATTATGGAATTCCCTTTCCATTCTAAAACAACTAATATTATGAAATGTAAATTAAAGCGATTACACTTTCAATAATTTTAAGTTTAAAGTCTAATAAATTTGAATAAACAAATCAAATATATGTTGAACTAAAAATCTTCACTTTAAAAACCAAGCCAATTATTGGTGTAGCATATTGTTGGCACCTCACTTGACAAGTAACCAAAGCAATATTAATCTTGAATTGATACATGTACCACCTACATCTGATGAAATATTTAAATTGGATTAAAAACCTCCTAATGTAAACATAAATTATTAATAAAATGAAAGTGATTGAAAAATGTATTTTACTTCTGCATTATTCTAAGCAGATATTCAAGACATATACATTACAAAAACTATTTTTGCAGAGGATAATTTTTATTATGCATGAATTTTTTTAGCAGATCATGTCAAGAAGCTAAACAAATTATAGGAAAATGACTTGGTACGAATTATTACACATTTTTCAGCATTTGTGTGAAGTTTGGCTCAAGCAAGTATCAACAATATGCCATTTCATACACCATTGTACATTTCTTTTTCCCAATTCTTAATTACAGTTTCATAAAGCAAAATTTTAAAAAGAGTAGTACCCAAACTAAGACCAAACCCACTTTTACCTTCTCAGGATTATTTAGAAAATCAAGTTCTTTAAATTAATAAAAAATATCAGACATCTTTTACTTCTTTTAAAAAATAATTTATTACTTAAGTTAGTTTTAATTATTATTCAAAACACTGATCCAAATTCTATTTATAAGCTTATTCAGACTTATCAACTGTGTAAATCACACATAAATTGATTAAAAGTTTCGATTTAGACTTATAAGGATTTTATGAAAAAAGAATTGAAAGTGCAACACAGTTTACTTGTTACACATATGCAACAATGCCATCATAAAATTTATTTCAGTAGAATATGTTAAAACTAACAATGTTCACCTACTGTTAATTTCAATGTAGTAAGAGCTGTTTCAAATTATGTTAAACAAGGGGATTTTTACCGCTCTGATTATTTGGACGTTTCCCAATCGACTCTAATCAGCGTCTGATTTCATTCCTGCCTTAAGTAGAGGCAGTGCCAATTCCAAACTATAGAGTCACTAGTTGCCCATCTTATTGAAAATGGGCACCACAAATGAGACAACCATCTGCTAGCAGTGCACCATTATGTCCTACTTTTCTGTTGTTTCCGGAGGAGCACCACCGAAATCCAATTGATAACCACCAGCTCGAGTCATCTCCTCCATGCTAGGCTCTTTACATTCGTGGCCTGCATGGCCCGCCCCACCACAGTTCCAACATGACAATTTAGGAGGAGCATATAAAACAGGGACAAATCCAGCATAGGGAGTATTAGGATATGGCGGTGGTTCGCCATTAGCAAAAGATGGTTGCTGCGGTCGGTAGGCTGGTGGTGGTGTTGGATAGGCGAACGGTCGTGGATAAGGCAAGTAAGGTACAGGCGGTAGCGCATTCGGACCAGAGGTCGTAGGCGCTGACGGCGTAGCCCTGCGAGGCGGAGGCGCAGGAGTACCTGGCGGCGATGACGCCGCGCTCGATCCGCTGTCCGAAGACGATCGCGCTGGCGGTATGTAAGCACCTGCTCTTCTTCTTACTCCATTTAATTTTT
Source organism: Eurytides marcellus marcellus (assembly GCA_018247955.1). NCBI lineage: Eukaryota > Metazoa > Arthropoda > Insecta > Lepidoptera > Papilionidae > Eurytides > Eurytides marcellus. The sequence goes on along the minus strand of DWHQ01000946.1, from coordinate 5,400 downwards.
CCAATGACCGGTAATGCTGATGGACGGCGCTTATTTCACGTAACCGCTCTTCGCCAATATTATGTCGTATCTGTAATATGAGAAAAACAATACATGGGTATCGTCTTACATATAAAGGAAGATATTTAATTTTTATATTTTCTTTTATATTTAAACATATATACAGATAATATATTTTGCGTTTATAAACAAAATTCAAAACAATCATTTCGAGTGAAAACACATTAGAAATTTGGTGTTTTTATAAAATTTTACATTATTTTCATAGGACAAGGAACAATTAATTGGTAATAATTGACATCATATTCCTACCACTACTAAAACCGTTTTTGCTGATTTATTAACATAGATATTAGTGGATAATATTCCAAATATTTACAAATACAATGGTAATATCTACCTAAATAATAAGTTAAAATTAAGATAAACATAAGTTTTATAATAGGCATTAGCTGAAAATTTTTTATAAGCAAGTATGTAAAATCAATCATTTACAAAAAAGGGATAAATAAATCATCAATATACCTCTGCCACTGATAAGTTCTCGAAGTTAGAAGCTAAGTGTGGCAAGGGCAGTGGATCAGAGACACTGGTAGGTAGAGGTGGTAAAGGTGGAGAACGTTCCCGTGAAAGACGTCGACGCGCCCTCGGCGATCCTGCCCGGCTATCACCCGGAGAGGAAACAAGGGGTGATTGTGGAGCACCTCCACCAGTTTGATAATTTATTACCTGCAAATATATATCTCATTACTATATAAATTTAAACTTCGTGTTTATGACATATTTACATTAATTGTCAAACATAGTTCATAGCCAAACAAAATTTATTATGACTATATATTGATTATACCAACATCCATGTTTATAGACAAGTACAAGTATTTATTTGAGTAAAAGTGATGTTTTTTGTTTTATAGTTGAGAAATTCCTAAAAGTAAGAACTGTCAAAAACTAGAATTCTCCCAAGCCAAGCCAAGTAATATTTTGTTCAAATAATATTTACAAATATTTTGTTTATGTGAACAGTTGACCTTTTTGAGTTGGTCCTTTTTCGACGTTTATGCATTGATTTGACAAATTTTCTTTAGATTAGATTTAGAAATGTTGATCACTATGTATTAGATGAAAGAAGTATGATATTTAGGAGCCTACAAATTTTAACATATTTAATATATCCCAATGTAGATCCATTTCAAGATTATTCAGAAATTTTCTCTAAAAACAATTATGTTTCAGTGTGTGATGAATACTGTAATATAACCATTGATTAACAATATTTTAAAGTCAGAAACACAAAGGGAATTGCCTGTGAGCTCCTTTGTATTTCTGTTCCTGTTCAGTGTGTCTTTGTGTGTCAGTTCATAACTGCCTTGCGTTTTTATGCCACGGGTAATAATTTTGTCTTCATCATCATTTTTAAATATATTTGCAAATAAGTCCTTCTCATTGATGAAAAAGCTTTTCTTAGTTCTAGTTCACTCAATAATTGAATGGTCATTTTACAATAATTGAACTCTTATAATGCAAAGAAAAACTAATAGATTGATGACTGAAATACATTAAGATAATAAGGTAACATACTACCTACTAAGTAAAAAATTGTATCTATGTTCCATCCACCATTGTATCTATATTACTGTGTAAAAGAATAACATCAAAATTAGCTAGTTTATACAATTATCAAAATGTTTTGTCACTGCAGTGCACTGAACTACAAATATATATAAACATCCTGGAAAACTGGTATGCACAATCATTTATAAAAATATATATATTCATATCAAAATGATCAAAGAGGAAAAATTATTAAATAGAAATACATTTACATTTCTACAAATGAAATGCAGAACTATCATATTATCAGTTAAAAGCAATTTTTACTGTGAAGTAATACTCAATGCTTTACTCGAATAAGTAATAGACATCACTTGTCCATAAAATACAATCTTGTTGTCAAGAATTCCGACTGACTAATTACTTATCTATGCAATTACTCTGTAACAAGTATTTACTTCTCTATAAATATGGGTGTAAGACTAAGTTATGGGTTAACATGTTTAAGATTAAACTTGATATTGAATACCAAAATTATTTATAGTCTAATAATACCAAATTTGCCCCCACAATTTTATTAATGTATCAAAATCACAAAAATCTCCTAGTTTAAATTCTTTTTCTTAGTTGGTTTTGCAGACAGAAGACAAATTACTTTTACAACTAAAAAATTACTATAATTTAATGCAATTTTAGTTATGCATAGAAATAATGTATAGAAAGAATAAATCATAAATATTTATATTAACAATATTAAACTTACTTCTAGTGGTTGGTTAAGTGGTGAAACAATTATATTTGTAGGCCAGGTGTGTTGTCCAATAAATTCTCCTAAATTATATTGTGGAAGTGGCAAACCAGGCGGAGGATGAGACACCTCTCCGAGCATTGGCACTACAGTACCAGCTCCAGTCAACATTGGTGGCGAATTCAGTTCCACTACAGCATCTGTACTAGTAGACTGAAATAAACAATATAAATACTATAAATACAGCAAAATTACCTCAACTTAATAAATTATAAGGACTAAAATATGGCTACTAGGGATACTTTGATTTATTATAAATCAAAGTTTTTAATAACCCTAATTCAAAAGCATTATATTCAAGCATTACAGAAATTCAAACCCTGGAATAACGCAAAATGATATAATTAGAAATGTCTAAGTAAAAAAAAGTAGAATAATGATAACAATATTATAATTTAACTATAAATTGAAATTGATTATTCAAAATATAATGATTGAATCCATGATTTAGATATTACTTAAGTATTTAGATATTATTTAAAGAAAAATTTAATTTAAAGATGTAGTCCCTTAACTATAACACTTGTATTACTCAATAATAAAAAAATTTAAATGCATTGCATTTATTTATTTGATCAAAATGACAACAATTGTAATGCATACAGTCTGAAGATTTTATATATGATGAAAACCTTTGTTACTTAGTTACAAGTTACGATGTAAATAAACAATGAATAATGACACTAACCTGTACCCCAGGTGCTTTAACAAACATTATACCAGGTGGTGGTCCCAAGCTAGACAAATTAGGTGGTGGAACTGACATATTGGGTGTGATACTAGACTGATTATGGCATCCACTCACAGGTGCGACATTAATGTGCTCTGGTTGTTCTTGATAGTGTATCCTTTGATCTTCAAGTTTTAATTTTTCTAATATTTCACCAAAATGTGATTTTTGATCAAAAGTAAAGGCTGGATGATGTAGGGCCATTGTATACAACAATAAGATTTCCTCCAAAAGATCTCCATATAAACCCTTTAATAAACCACTTTGCTCTAAGCTGACCATCGCATTGTACAAAGTAGTGGCACAAGCAAAATTGCAGGAACGTAACAACGAAACATATAATGCCATTTTCCGACGTGTTCTTGGATCAGTATTAGCGCCACCGATGTCCGCTGCCAGGTCTGTGGGATTGTTGGCTCTAAGTTCGGCACCACGCAACTCCTGAAAATCCCGCTTACCAAGCTCCTCCAAATAGGTGCCAATAAAGCGCAGTTCGAATGGTAAGCACATGTTTAACAATGTACACATTGCGTCTATGCGTTTATAGCTTTCCAATTCTTTAAACCATGATACCACGTCCTCTTTGCAAACCATTTCCAGAACACATTGAAATTTTATGTAAAGAATCAACCGGTCCCCTGCAGTCGCAGCGCCCCTTTAACTTATAATTTTTGGCACACACCTTTACGGTGACACTTTGATGGTAATATTCCAAATCTTTTCAATTGTAACATTAGTAATAAAACTGTTAAAACCTTTTTATCAGTATTCCAGTAGTATACCTATTGGTTAAGCAACTACGAGCAATGCTAGTAGTTTTGTCTTGTCTATACTGTAGTCTATGGAATAAGAAGATAATGGCAACGGCATTGTGCAACCGCAGTACCGAGATAAATTAAAGGATTAATAAAAGCAATAAGTAAGAATTTATAAAATCTACAAAAGACAGTAAAAATCAGCAAAGATAAGAAAAAATAAAAAAAACTGACATTTAAAATAACAATACCTCACCATAGATGTTCTATACAATTTTAAGGATTTACCTGATGTAGGTATTTTAAAAGTGCAATGTTCAATAGCAATGAAATATCTGAGACTAACCTACACCTTGTACACTACAAAAAAAAAACATATGCGTTGCGGGACGCCCAACAGTGATAGCGTCAAACTGTCTACTGAAGCCAGACAGACTTGCGCCATTACGCATTACGTTTACCCTCCCATTATAGTTATCGCTTCAAAACATCAAAATCGCTTGTGAATTAGCAAAGATGTAGCGCAACATAAGTACAAAATATCTACGAATACCACGACCTTATAGAAAATCAATGTGAAGTGGAACTGTTTGTGTTTCAGCATTTCGTTCGATGAGTGAAGCCACACCCCCTTCCCTCCTCCTCCCCTTTTGCTGCATCTGCCTCACTTTTTCTGTCTCCCCCTCCTAAAAGTTCCCATCTTAAAAGTCAGCAACGTGTTTGCCCAACGTTCGAAGTTGCAAACGTCCATGGGCAGCGGTTATTGTTTACCGTCAAATGAGCCGCTTGCTCGTTTGCATATTCAATAACAAAAAATAATTGAATGAATATTCGTGGGTTCGAATCCCGATGAGAGCAATAACTTTGTGTTGTTTCTTAGTTGGGTTAGAACATTACGGGCTCATCGTCCGATTGTCTAAAAAGGAAGATGATTCATGCGCCGGATGGGTTTTGGTTGTCGGTTTAATGTCACTGCCTCTGCGCCTGATCTCTCTTCGGTCGTGTCGGTTATCCGCCCCATCGGGCTATGAGAGTAAAGAAAGAGTGAGTGTATACTATAATATGTCCTGCGCAGTTTCCGTGGCCGAAATCGGATGACATTATTATCATTATTACCCATAGATATTTTCTCACGAGGAAGGGCTTTTGTTATTCCTTTTTTTGTATGTTGCCACCAGTTGACACTGAAGCTCCCACCGCATTGCATTGTGCAATTCAACTGGAAGGAGCCGGTGAGAACTTAGCTGTTGCTCTTTTAAATATTAGTTGGTAAAGGAACAGCTTATTTCAAGTTACCGATTAACGTTGTTTAATACAGTTCAAGTCAACATCAATCAGTTAGTAACTTCAAATTTGAAAAAACCACCGAGAGTAAATACCTGGGTAATAATAATAGTAAAGCACTCAGTTATGTTTATAACTACTCGTATAAACAATACTGAGTGTTTTTTTTTCTCATAATTTTATCCACCCTGGTTAACCTGTTGTGCATTAATCACGAGTCGGACTCGTGTAAACTTATTTTGACTTTGTAAATCAACCACGAGTCTGAC
>DWHQ01000945.1:0-11956 GCA_018247955.1 Eurytides marcellus marcellus | reverse complement strand
TGCGAGATCGATGCGAACCGATTTGTGTTTGAAATCGGATTTTAGATTCATTTTGATATATCGGACGCATGCCTAGTACGCAAGCGTTTGCTTTGATTGGAGGTGCGGCTGCGTGAAGCGTTTTCCCGCCATAATTTAAGTAAGCTCCTTGGTGGTATTTTGGTTAACAATTTATAAGTTTGGGTTTCGCAATTTGTGTAGTAATCTCTTATTTGTTTTGTGGCGTGTATTGACTAATCTATAGTATTTTGTTTTGATGTTTATTTGGGTAAGTATTCGATGACATTAATAAAAGAGATTGCCTTAATCAAATATATTTTTTTAAGTTTTGGTGGCTCAGATTTGGTGGGTTGGGTGGCGAAATTCACGCCACCAAAACTTAATCAGTGCACCTAAACTTAAAATTATTATACTAACGCCATAATTCGTTAAATAATTACATAATATAATACTAAAACATTATCACGTAGTGTCTAGGCTATAACAGAGTGTATTTTACTGAGTTGTTGTAACCTACCTATCGAACTGCCATCCACTACAACTAATACGCGGCTAACTCGTAACCTATGAAATAAATTAATTAATTGAATAGAGCGTAAAATTATTCAACGATCTGTTTTGGCGATATTGTTCTATATGCTATAGTTTTAGTTAACAACCAAATCTTTTATTTCTTTGACGTACCGATTAATTTTATAAAGAGTTTTTAGAATGCCAAATAAAAAAGAGACGAGACAAAAAAGACTAGAAAAAAGAGGATAGATGAAAGAAAAAGAAAAACGAAAATAAATAGTTATCCCGAAAAAGAAGAAGCTACAAAGAAAGGAAAGAGAAAGGTACCATAGGAAAAAACGGAAAATGAAATTCTTGCTCTCAATAATCTGCCACCATTTTGTTTCGAAGATTATGGAGTCCATAATAAAACATAATCTCCTTGGGTACCTTGGGGAACACCACCTGAGATCGTTAGTTCGGTTTTTGTCGGTGTCGCTCAGCTGATGATCTTCTTGTGTACCTTATACACCGATAGGCAGAGGCGGTAGAAAGGATGGGGGAGGCTTTGGTGGTTAGTTTGGACGTATCTAAATCCTTCGATCGGGTTTGGCATAAAGCTCTTCTCTCCAAGATAATCTTACGGGCTCTTGAGAAATTATGCGGTTGGATTACCAGTTTTCTTAAGGAGCATCAGGGTCGTTGTTGACGGTGCATGCTCCGAAGCCAAACCTGCGAACACTGGTGTCCCACAAGGCTGTGTGTTATTCCCTACGCTGTTCCTTCTGCATATCAGTGACATGATGCAAATCAGCAACATTCATTGCTATTGCAGATAACAGTACGGGTGATTCCTTTTATACCGGCCGGGCAAATATTTCTCAGAAACAGGTCGACGATAACCGGAACAAACTTGTGTCTGAAGTCGATACTTTGTTAAGCAAAATCTCAGACTGACCACTAAATTTAGTCCAATTCAACCCCAAAAGGACACAAGCTTGCGCGTTTGCAGCTAAAAGAAACCCTTTGTCGTATCTTCTCTTTTGGAGGATACTTCCCTTGTGGCCACAGCTACGATCAGAATCCTTGGCGGTGACATATCGGGTGACGTTCAGCGGTCATTTGGATGGGAAAGCCAAGTTGGCTTCCAAAAAGCTTGGTGTTCCAAGCAGAACCAGACAGTACTTCCTGTCGGCCCACCGCTTCCAACTTTATAACGCACAAATACGGTCGCATATGCAGTACTGCTCTCACCTCTGGGCTGGGGGACCACAATACCAGCTCTTTCCATTTGACTGCATCCAAAACAGAGCTGCTCAAATCGTCGATGACTAAGTTTCGATCAGCTTGATCCTTCATCCTCTCTGCGTATTCTATCGGATATATCATGGGGATTGCTCTGAAGACTTCTACGGGTTAATACCAGAGTTCTGCCTCCGAACAACGCGACAAACTTCCAGACCACTTATATGGCTGGCAATCCACCACCGTGCGCTTTTCCCGACATTTTTTCCCACCTCGACCTATGGAATGGGTTGTCGCCAGCGGTATTTTTGGACCGATACGACATAGGGGCCTTCAAAAAGAAGGCATACTCCCATCTGAAAGGCCTGCAACGCATTCGGTCGCTTACCATAAGGTGAGCCGCTTACTCGTTTGCCTCCTAATCAGATTAAAAAAAATTATGAGTGTCTAAAGTTATGTGTAATCTGGCGTTATCATGATGAAAGCCATATTCTTTTTGATGATTTATTCCGTTTCTTCTCAATTTCTTGCTTGAATCTCATCAGCTGTTAGCGATAAAGATTAGAATCGATGGTTTTGATCAGCGATAAATGTTCATAATTAACGAGTCGCACTATAAACACAACATCGTCGCCCTTCCGATCCCATTATACACAAAGCTTCACCTTATTGCGTGTTAATCCTATCTGTTTCGCACGTTTTTGTCGTAAATGATCCACTTTTCGCCACCAGTGATCAATCATTTAAAAAGAAAATTGCAAATGAGTACACCATTCATTAGTTTACTTTCAGTGAGATTGTGTAGTACGCATATATTGAGCCTTTTTTGTGTATCCAGACTTTTTTAAGTCATTCATAACTGTTTTATGGTCAATCCCCAGTTCTGCCCAATTCCCTAACTGAAAATATTTGAAACAACTTTGTGCTACTCTTACTGACACAGCATTAGGTCCATAACCGTTCCAATATTTTTCGCGGCTTGTGTAGCATATTTTCCTTTTTTGTAGTAGAACTTCAAAATATTTCAAATATCTTCATTACACTCACTCATTTTGGCACACAAATTGTTTTTTACTTTATTTTTTTTTACGTCATATATTTAATGCTATTTAATAAAAAACACTTCCAAACCGGACAACCAAAGACATTTTACTACAACTTCATATACATACAAAATACGAAAAGACTTTTCAACCGACCTATTACCTACCACCATTCATGTACCACATTGCACCCAAATTTATTTGTTTTTAACTCCACATAGAAAATGTTAAAATATATTGAACAAAATGACAACAACTCATCCTAACCTCAGCTTAGCAAAGACATATCTGTCCACATTGATAAAGATTTATGAAAAAATATCACCACATGGGATGCGAGTTGTTATTATTGCGGGATAACCACCGCTAAACGTCCAAATTCGCAAGCGTGCGAGGTTGCACTGCTTTATGTTTTGTGTGTCATCTAAGTGGTTGGGTTTAAATAATGATTATCACTCTCGCGACTTATACTGATTTCGTAGCGGATACTCTGAAACCGAATAATTTATAAATCATGACAGTAAAATTAAAAAAAATCTTTCGATTGCTTGTTAAATAGATACCACAAATAGTAAAAATAGGATTTTTTGTTATTTTTAATGTCCATGTCACTGGTTCGAAAGTAGCAACTTAATAGTACTCGACAATGCTTAGTATTGTTAGATAAACAACGGCAAATACATACATACCTTTACAAATCCAATATATCTCCATTGCTTACATCAAGTCTGAATAAAGTTTATTCTTTTTGTATTTTAATTGATATTGCAACACAATATTGAATCTATATAATAATAGTAAGGAGGTCACGGGTTCCAACCCGATAAAAACTATGATTAAAATTCTACTTTTCTGATTTTACCACAGCAATAACCGTTGTTACTATATTTCTTGTATTGTTATATTTGTGTATGTTCTATATTTGTTAAGTTAAATGTTTGATAGAAAACTGAATTACCCGAGTATCTCTTTTTACACCGTTTCTATTTAAATATTCTGGGTATAAGTAAACATTAAATTTAAATTTTGCTATACGAAGTTGTATAAAATTATTTTGCTATACTAAAATTTCTTATATATTTCCGAAAGCGTATCTAGTGAGATTAGGTGAACGTGTATTTAGTAGTCTATATCTTGTCGAACTTAAGTAGCTGCAATGAATAATTGTTTTAGTAGTTACTAGATATAAGAATTGCTATAATTGAAAAACAAAAATAAAATAATTATTATTCTCTACAGTTGAATTCGGCCAAGGAGACATCGATCATCAGTCTTGATAAACCGTGTCATTACTACCCAGTACAAAAGCGTGTTTGTTGTTGTTGCGCGGTTGGTAAGGTAACCGTTGCAGCCACGCAGGCTCATGACGTGCAACGGCACACTACTGTTTCTTCTAATAACATACGAGACAATAGTAAAACGAAAGAAAATTAAATAAATTTTAATAATAGATAATATGTCTTTTTTTTGTAAGCTTTTTAATGTTTACATACAATTTTTCGATTTGATTCGGCATTGTATGACACGCACAAACTTGAGAAACCGACGATATTAGGAAAGAACTAACACGACTAATTTACACAAGCAAAGCAGGCCAGAAACTCAACAGTCGCTCTTATAAAATACCATACCAATGTTTAACGATGCAATACAATTACCATCCCACATACGAGTCAATTAATTCCACGCATTTTGATCTACCTGAAACTCCTAATCAGTATAATAAGCTTTAAGCAACAGAAAAAAATTAACTTTAGTTTTAATAGGGCTAAGCAGTAAATCTAACATATTTTGTCAAATTTTATTAAATATGCATATACTAAGGGCCATTAAGGATTTTTTCACCTTTTGGTGACTAAATCGTAGTGTTAAAAGCTTATTTTTATTATTTGTTTAATAGCAAGAATATAATGTAGTACTAGATCTACGACCGAAATATTTCGTCTTTAGTGGAACGAGAACTTTTTATAGCATTATTAGTTGTTGCTAGAAATGTGGACTATGGAGGAAAATAAATAACGGAATAATAAACAACCTTTTTTCCCTAACGATGTTATTATAATAGGTACGGCTAGTAGATGTTTCAACTTTCGTATATTATTTTTTACTAAACCTACATTTAATCTTTATATTTGAGGTTATTAATACTATTCACACTTAATTATTTCCAATCTGACCTTTGGCACTTAAAAGCTTCTCTCTACGTAAGTAAAAATTTAAATAATTTCAAAACAAGAAAACAAAGTTCGGATCCAGAAAAAAGTAGATTTCCTACAAAGGGATTGTGTATTATATTATTCAAGACTTGTGTCCTGATAATACGCATTATTAGACGTTATTTTTACAACTTTCATTTATTATAACAATTAATTGCGAATGGACAATAATAGCAATGCAATGTCGTCCCGACCGATTTCGGCCTCGGCAGCTGATCTGTAAGCTGTCAGAGGCGGTGACAATAAACCGACTCCTCCAAGCCACCGTTAGATGGCGTCATCAAGAAGTCAGGACGGAAATTTTACATGCCCATTGGATCGCATGGATCGTCTTACTTTTCAAGCAATCGAGTGATCAACCCGTAATGCCAATCTTTTTTAATGTGGGATAAATTTATTATGGATCCCCCACCAACCAACGGGTGAGTGGCAAGGGTATGCCGGAGACCCAGGCGGAAAGAATACCCACAAAATAAAAAAGCCACGTTGCACCAATTCGCATATATGGCATGTACGAAATCTTCCGCGACCCCGGCGCAACTATGGTCTTCTCAGACCCCTTCTCTGCGGGTGCTAGGATACCCGCTCCAGCCATGTTGCTGCCCTGTACACAGTGGCAGGCACCCCCATACCTGCCGCGCAGGGGCTCACTATCAGGGAATTAGATTGCGCACGTGGGCTAGCCTCCTGCTCTCCGGTCTTCGGCGAGGAATATCCAGGGTGGCAGTTACCTCCCTCAATCTCTCCGTGGCCTCCTTCCGGGTGGGTAACTACATATGTCGCAAAATGTGAGTACATCACCCCACACCCTCCGGGGCAACCATGGCAGAAAAACGAGAAGTCGCACCCCACATTAGCGCATGGCTCTCGGCGCAGCTCCGTCGTAGCCGGACACTCCTCCAGCGCATGTTGGGCCGTCTCCTCGGCATACACGTCACAGTGGTGGCATTCTGCTGTGGGCTTCCTCCCCACCACACTAAACAGATACCTCCCGAAACAACCATGTCCGGAGAGGACATCGCGCGATAGGTAAAGGTGCCGTGTCGCCTGTCCAGACACCTCTTGAGGACAGGATGGCCTCTACGGTTCTTAGATCGGCGCTGGGGTGCCCCAGCCTCTACCCCACACAGCAATGGCGTTTATCATCATTCATCCTTGCGCCTCGCCAACTCTTCCGGTGCAGACTATGGTTACGGGCTTCGCCTTCTCACGCCAGAATTGTATTGACGCGAGGATTTCAGCTTCTAGGTCCCAGGACAGGGAGCCAGCTAACGGGCACGTCGCTTCACCGGAGATCGACCGACCCCCGTATGGCTCGGATAGCCAACATCCTCTGCGCACAAGCGCTTTTGACCGGCGTTTCAGGGTGTCAGCCCACACGGGAGCACCATACATGGTCATGAACCGCACGACTCCGGTGTATAGACGGCGGCAGGAGTCATCGGGGCCGCCAATGTTCGGGAGCACCCTTCCGAGAGCTGCTGCTGCTCTCGCCACTCGTCTCTGGGAGCGAGAAATTCGAAATGGACATCCCGGACGAGAAATCCCATTGGCGATCTAGGACTAGGCCGAGATACCGTATTGAAGGTTTTACGTCGACGCGGACAACGCCACCTCCAGTCGCAGAATGCATCCCACAACCTGAGCCACTCCCGCTGTGGCGAGAACAGAAGCTTGTCGAAAATTTGAACTGCGGGTGATCATAAGGGTTTCGTTAACGTAATGTGTCACCTCAACACCCCTGAGGTAGGTGCCACGCAGTACCCAATCATATCCCAAGTTCCACAGGAGCGGCTCTAACACCGACTCCTGTGGGACCCCAAACGGCACCTCTATGGTCCGGAGTCTGTCTCGGCACGGGAACTCAACGCTCCGGTGCGACAACTAGGCCACTATGGTGCGGCGCGTAAAGAGGAACTCCATGGAACTGGAGCGCTTCTCTAATGAAAGCCCTGGGTAGAGTGTTGAAGGTATTTGCGACGTCGAAAGACATCGCCAAGACGACCCCACCCTGGGAAACTGCTTCCTGCGTGAGGTACCTCACTGGCAGCACCGCGTGAACGACCCTTGCGGAACCCGAGAGTCATTGCCTTCCACGGAATTCGAACCCAAGACCTCCAATTTGTAAAGCGCGGGCCTATACCACTAGGCCAAGGAGGCAGTTATCTAATAGCGGCCATTCAGGGGCCATATCTTTATTTACATATATTTTTAACGTACAGTTAAATATAAAGCTTCCTTATGAAAATCGTTAAGCTAAATATGTTTAGTAACCACTCATGAAAGTCTAACGTTATAATGTGACTCAAACACAACGAGATCTTTGTCAACAAACTTGACGAAATATTCTTCACTCTTAGTCATTAAGCATGGTATACAGCTTCGCTAATTCGGAAGAAAAAAAAAGGTTCAACTTAAAGTTGGGAATTTTGACAGGACAGGAAGTGGAAGAGGGAGGCTGGAAAAGGAAGGAGGACGGAGGGTCCACATGCCACCTTACTCACCGGACGAAACGCCGAAGTATAAACACTTCCATTTCACGCCGATTTTTTTTTTTGAGATCGTGGCACTTATCCAGCTCGAATCGGCCCATTCAGCAGCAGCGGGATCTGCGGCATGGTAGTGCACATGCACCGATAAAATAAGAACGATTAATACAAAAAACTTTAGGGAACGTTATTTTACATTTTTTTTTTGCGTTCAATTCACAGAAGGGTTCATATATTCACCATAAGGGTTCTACCCTTATGGTGAATGCAAACAAATTTAACCTTCTCTCCAAATCCTGCTATAACAAAATAAAATCAGTAAGGAATAATAAATAAGAAACGAAATCAGGTTTCTTGTCGGTTATTCTCTAGAAAGGTGAACTAATAAAAAACAAGTGAAAAATAGAGAATTACTTGATCCAGTATATTTGCCAAATGATTTTTGTTACGGGTGAGAATAATTACATCATTATTGTTTACCTTATTGTAGAATCGTTTACCTAACTATGAAATTGACGGCAGACTTTTCACAAGTTATTCCGCCCAAATACATCGCTGGAGGTTTATTTTTCTTCCTCTTTTTTATTGATTTATTTATATATTATTTACTACTTTTGTTACTTCTTGCCCCTACTCTTCAATCATCACTATTATCACTTGAAGTCACATGAACCGTATGCTCATTTGATATCTTATATTATTAAGAAAAGATAATTAAATGTTTCTACAAGTTGAACACTTGTACAGTAAACAAGGTTTCTACTAGTACTACAAAAGTATTAGCAGTAAGCTTTTTAGGCCTACAGTATTAATAGTCTTGCTGGCAGTACTTTGTTACTCTACTAGAAAGTGCTTTTTCGAAATAGAAATTAGAATGTACGTATGGAAAAAAGAACTAGTGGTTCTTTTTTAAATGTTAAAGGGCGAACTTGACAGTGCAATGAATAATAAAATGCATAGACTAAGGTATGTTAAATAAAAAAAAAACATACAGAATAATATAAAGCTCATTCGGTGGACGAGGCTCCATGTTACTGAATCAGTTCCGTTCACCATTATTACAATAAATTCTTATAGGCGTATCGTAAACCTGGAAAATCTTTATGGCTTACTTCAGTGACTTGTACTCCCCAGTTCATTCATTATGTAGGCCAGAAAAGCTTAAAAAGATTTTTTTTGAAGTTATTAATTTTTGACTAAAGAAAAATATCAACGTTTGGACAATTTTAGTCAACAATATAAAACTTCCCACTAACTAGGCATAATAGCTTTACTGGTAATTGTAAGTATTGGACATCACAATTAAAAATAGCTTTAAAGATTAACAGCTTTTATCAACTGCGGCGTTGATCGCTAGTGTCGGATTTTTCCACCTATTATACTATATAAAAATCAAACGGCTTAGGTTTTCATATTTTATATCTTAAAAAAGACGGTATAAAACAAATATTATAAATTTCTCATAACAATGTCGAATGACAATTAGTAAAAGATTTAGTAGATTTGTTTTTTTACCAAAATCAAGTATTTATTGATCCAGCATTCTTTCGCTTTAGACATAAAAGACCCAACTATAAATCTTTTAAGGATTGACTAGAAAAGGCACATTCCCTTGAGGTTTGGGATCGAATAATCAATTTCCTTAGCTACATGTAGGTATCACACAAGCTGGAGGTATAGAGGTTTCCACGTAGTATCCTTTAGCTAGTCCCTATCCAATATAGAGCAATCTTCGCGCGGAATACGAGCGGAGGTTAAATAAAAACAAAGCGAACTTTCCGTTGCGTTCATATACACGGGTGGAGCATCCGCTCTCCATTCCATAAACGAAAATTATGCGCTTGTTACTTTTTATGGAACTGCAGACCTGGAACGAATTGAAACATTGGAACACACTCAGCGTTAAAAATAAATATTGAATTAACAATGGGGTTCGGGAAGGAACTCGTGCTCGGACCTGAGCGTTGCGAGATGGCGAGCAATTAGAATTAGAGGTGTGCGGGCGGCAGGAGGCACGGCAGGCGGTGCGCTGGGCGGGCGGGAGTCAGTCGCCCCGCGCGCCGCCGCAGTGCCGCCGCGCCAGACGCCTCGTCGAGTGCGCCTTAGTATGCCGGCGCTGGGGGTCCGCTGCCGACGCGCCCGTCCGCGCGTCACTCGCGCGCCCGCGCCGCCAACGGCCACCCCTCCGCCCGGCCCGTGCGCCCTAACGCACGCCAACTCGTGCGTTTCTACTCCATACGCCGGAATGTAAATATTTATGGATGTCAGTTTTGAGTTGTTTAGATTGGCTGTGAAATTCAAGGTATGTAAGTAATGTCTGGTGTTTCGATTTTTTTTTTCTTTTTTTGGCCCTCGATCACGACATTGTTTATGTCGGCGCGTAACATTTAAACTCGCAGGTCGTCCCGATTCCAATGAATTCAATGGGTGCTATAATTTAGTTTTTGTATTTTTTCTACATTCGTATTTCGTCCGTAACAAACTGCTAATTTCTTGCAATGACTTGGTCTGATGACGCGTCAAAAGCCTTCTATATTGGGATCGATAATTTAGCATTTTATGTGACCAGTTCTAGGTTTAACAGATTTATCGCATTGTATAACGTGATTATAACATAACGGTGACAGGAGTCGTCGATAGAGCGCTCAGTAGCACGCCGCCGCCGCACCATATGTAGTTTACGATTGCTCATTAAATACTTTACAATTTTTTTTTTTTACATTTGCCACAAAAATACACACGTGCAGAATAAATTGTACGCCCATTAACTGACGCAATTTCCTCGAAAATAGGTGGAAGTCAATACTCTACACGTTTGAATTTCTCAGCAAAATCACTACAAAATCAAAACCATGGCTTTATAAACATTTTATGTACATTTAGACTCTCGCAAAAGTCCGTATTTAAATTCATGGTAAACATAACATTGATTGGAATAAATGTTTAGGTGAAAATGAAATCAACAAGGCGTGTTCGAGTGCATGAAGATGCTATACGTCATAGGTAATATTTTACAGTATTTTTTTAATTTGTATTAATGAGTTCGTAGACTTATGTAGATTTATATACATAACTTTTATTTTGACAATCAAAACCTAACTTTACCTTTCCTAATTACGAATTTGGTTTGCTATAGTAGTTAGCTAAATAAAATAACTAGTACTTTTTTAAAAATAGGTAATCCAGGTAGGTTACTATGACTAATTACAAATTTAACCCAGGTTTATTTTTTATAGAATTAGAATAAAACATCACATGTACAAACACTGCAAATATCACATAGTAGTAGGTATATATATCAGATAAAAAGCTTTCGTCCAGATAACCCTATTACGAACATTGGTGGATAAGATACGATAAAAATTATTTTACCCTATCAATTTTATGCTAAAAAATTATTAAGCCAATATTAAAATATATAAATGTTTACCAGTAATTAGCATAATACTTTAACATGTTATAAATATTGATATGACTTTAGTTCGTTGACAAGCCTAATAGGGATTTAAATATTTACTGAGTGACACCGAATCCAAAGTTTAATCAGTTTGAGGATTAATATAACAACCGTTTTTATGACTTTCGCAAATCGACCTGAATTTAATTATGTTCAATTTAAAAAATTATAAGTTTCTATACTTTTTTCTGATTTGTACTACTAATAATAATAAATAATAGGATATACTATCATATTACAATATTAAAATAACACAAGTTTTCACTAGTGTTTATATTCGAAAGGTTACATAGCAATACGAATTCTAATGGAAATTCACTTTCCTCAGTTGCAGACTGCAAACAGACTAAGACGTTTCCACTTTCAGTAGGAATCATCTCCCGGTCGGAAATAAAACAGAATGTCGAGTTGCACTTAAAAGAATCTCTGATGCTTTAGCTAGTTCTTCGTGTCGCGCACTTATGTCTGTGACTGAAGTTTTCGCTTCAAATAGCAAAGTGTATGTGATTGCTTTGAACGTTTTGTTCTCGTTTTGAAGTATTAGCATAAAATATCTTGTAAACAAGCGTTGAATTTTTTTTTTCGTTGTCTCTTACGGCATAATATTATTTTTATGTATTAAGAAAATACACACTTAAAACATTGTCATCAACTAGTCAACTTTCATGCAATATTCGCTGTAACTTAAGATAATTCAATTGTCTTTTATGGGCATTGCTTTAACTTTTTGAAAAACCGAATTACGATTAAGCCACTAACCACCGTTTGGGGGTGAAATTAAATATCGAATTATTTTTTCTTTTCAATGTATCCTCACTTAACATTAATACATTTCTCAGATCAATGTAATAATTTGCCATCGAAAAAAAAAATATTTGTCTTTGGTGTCAAAATAGTAAAAAATTGCCGACTTGACTTCTTCATCGTCGTTAAATTTTTGTCCATGGAGTTCTTTCGACAATTTTGAAAATAAATAATAATCACTAGGGGCTAGGTCTGGACTGTAGGGTAGGT
>DWHQ01000944.1:0-11958 GCA_018247955.1 Eurytides marcellus marcellus | reverse complement strand
TATCATAATATATATAATAATATCACCAAAAGAATTTGACGATATTTAAAGATTTTTGTAACATCTGATGGAATCATTATTGGAATTCACTAGACAAAATAAATTAGCGGCAAAGGGGAATTACTACTCGTATATATGTTACAGGGTATACATTGATTGAGTTGATCAATCATTAATGGATGTGACCTATAGTTCAAATCAAATAGATTAAATAAAATAATATCAACGCGAAATGTCAACGTCGGTCTCGTATACTTGTTTAAGGGAATTCCTGATTTTTAACTTGTTCCTGATTTTAACCTGCCTGTTTTGTTTTATTTTTCGTGTTCAAAAAAGAAACATTTCACATATATACATTTTTCACTTAAAAATACCTAGATCACAGAAACAATGGCCCGCGACGACTCAGCAACTGTGCCAACTAAGTCATCAAAGTGCGAATGGTTAACATCGAAATATTGGGTTTTTTTTTTTTTTAATTGAGAGAGTATTTTGTTTCCTCAAACGTTGCTTCGTATATCTTTAAACTTCGTATAGTTTTAAACTTTAAATTTAAGCATTATGTTTTTTACTCATTGACACAATTTGTTTTTTGACACAACAGCACTTATTGTTTTTCTGTTTATTCAATTTGCTTAATTCATAAATGAGATAATTAAGTAACTCACAACAACCAAATTTTGTTAAGGTAAAATATGTACAATAGGGTTTGCATTCACATTTCAAATTATAGACAAAGACTATTTAACACAGACAGGTATAATAATTGCAACAGAATATTTTGAAGTGATAACTTTTTATGGGAGGGTGAACCACTTCATAACGTAACGCGTAACGGCGCCAGTATCTGGCTTCAGTTGACAGTTAAGTTATCACTTCAGTCGGGCGTCCCGCGACGCACACGTTTTTTTTAATAGAGGTTGATTAGTCAAGGTTATCAAACTGCTTTTTCCGACTCTGAGAGGCTAAATAAAACCACATGTCTTTCATGTGACAGGTTACAAATCGTACAAAAGTTTAATTTCCAATTTTTTAATATCGTTATTACAATCAGAAAACAGTAATAACACTACTATCTTTTTATCTAAAGATTTTATGTATAAAACGTTGTTTGTTAAGGATTACTGATATTTAAACAATGATTATTTCGATTCTATTAATCAAAGTAAAAAATAAAGAAAATTACATTTTAGATTTAATAAAATTTCAAAGCTTGTCTGTATTAAATAGTCTTTGTGTTCCGCCCTTCCACACCTAGAGCGTAAGCAATATATAGCTTGAAAGTGGCGAGGCCGCTATATTCGTTCACGTTCACAACAGAGAGCGAACGCCATACAGATCCTGAATAACATTTATATTAAGGTAAATAGTAAATAATAACAAATAGTTTTTGTTAACTCCATAGATAATAAAAACATCAAAGTTTTTTTTTGTACTATGAATTTAACTAATCTGTGACATTTGTAAAATGATACAAACATTTGATTATGCATGTATTTGTTCACCTTCCGTCCGCTCAATTCTTTTAAAGACTTTAAGCGTCTAATTATTTCCGTTTAATGTTCAATGCTGTCGTCGCTTAAAGCGTTTCCTTAGCAGATTTTATCTTAACTAAGCCTGTAGTGTCAAGTTCAGAAGTTTTTATATTCTATTCTATTATTAACCCCTTATTATATTGACAATGCAAAAAATGTATTATGTGAAAATTTTTCGCTAGAATCATGAACATTTATCAGATCTTTTATTTGTTTTGCTTACATATTTTTTGCAATCTTTGGCTGTTGCTTGCTGATTTTGTTACATTATATATTTTCACAATTATCGTAGCAACACGTCGGAGACATACAATTTTGCAGATTTAAACACTAAAACACGAATCGTATCACATTTTTTGTTTGTTGTAATGTTATATTAATAAATTATAGATGATGTGTCGCGCACATGACATTCGCCCTAAAGCATTGTTTAGCAACCTATTTAATGTTATAAAACGGAAACATAATTCTACAGATCACGATGTCTCTAACTTACATTTTGCTGGCATTGTCTGTGGTGGCCTACGCCAATGGCTATTCTGTGGGTGCTCCGTCGAGTGCTTGCAAGGACATGATCCCAAGACATCCCGTGCCTCCCCAAAAAACGGCACCGCCATACACCATAACCACCAGCTCAAAGGTGAAATTCATTTACAATTCAAAATATACATTATTTTAAATTTTTAAAAAACTAAAAATTAAGTTGATAATTTTAACGATCTTCTTTATGTAGTCCGTAAGGGCTGGCACTCCAATTGAGGTCACAGTAGCTGGTAACGGCCCGTCGAACACAATGCGAGGTCTCCTCCTGCAGGCTCGTAAAGGAGAGGACATCGTCGGTACCTTCACCGTTGATCCCAATGATTCGTTTGCCCAACTGCTCGACTGCGGAACGCCTGGCGTAAGTTGAATTTCAATTTCAATTAGCAAGCATTGATGTGCTTTAAACAATTACAAATTCACTTAGTAAAACTGTCCTAAAAATAAAGTTAAACTCTTGTTTCTATTGTATAATACATACATGAAAAACAATATTCAGACATTAAAGAGTGATGAGAAGGTTTAGGTATGATAGGCACAGTAGTTTACCTTGTAACCGACTTAATAGGTTAAATCTAATGATGCTCGGAATCTGTTTTGGTTTTTTGACCCTGACCCTATTTTTACCGTATTCTTTACATAAAATGCAGACAAGGTTTAGTTTTAGTGTAACGTGACTTTAATATCAATAACAAAGATGGTTTATAGACACTTGCGCCATTTCCATAATTATTACATTGGATGATTTAATACGTCTTACCGGTGTTTTTAATTAAATAAGATAAATCTAAGCTTAAAGTTCAAATAATTTCCAACTTCTAAATTGGTGATGACAAAATGTATATTCATAGTTTAATTGAATAATTTTTGGAATACTACCACAAAACACACACCTTATTTGTGCACACTACAAGTTCGTACAAAGGCTCCCATCGTTACAAACATGGTATTCGCAAACATTTTGTAGCACAGATTTCAAAAATATATACCACAATGATCATTAAAAGGTTTTTCGTAAAAGTATATTTCTTTCATAATATTTTCTTTTCTAATTTTATCTATTCATACTTTTCGCACATTAATAATTGCCTAACTGCAAATCGCAATACTTCCTGTTTTTTTATCAACTTTCAAGGACAACGTACAATCATTGCCGGGTTTTAACGGTCGTCAAGGTTTTAAGTCATTGTACTTGTGTGTTACAAGGAATGCAGTAGGCCGCAGATGGCGTATACAGCATCTACATGGGACATTAACAGTTCATTATTTTAAACGTGATCGGTTGTCTTGTATTTAATGCTCTTTAGGGCTTGTTAAGCAAAAGATGCTTAACAGCACCAAAACTATTAAAGGGTGTGGATGTTTTAACTCTTTGGAGTTGAAACATTAAGGCCGTTTTAGCTGTTTACATATTACATAGGTACATCATTATGGTCGGCTTATAGTATTATTACAAAATTTAAGTGCAGTGAAGTGAATGGATGGCGTGTGAAATACACGGGGACCCCAAAGATATACTTCTCAATACATATAGCAAAATGATGATGAATAGTTAAGACTTGTATAGTAATAATAGTAATGTTAAATAAACTGTGAATTGATTACTTAAATAAAAATTATTATTACCCAGAAATAAAAAGTGAAACAAGTTTACTGTTAATTCTGCTCTCACATTCTCTCAGCCATTTTAAAATTTAAATTCTTAATCAATAAAAATATCTGTGACCATCAAAATCGATATCATTTAAAAATCAATGGAACTAAAGTATGGTAATATATAGAGGTAAAGTGAATGAACGAAGGTTAAATTTTATAAAATGTAAATCTAACTAATGAAAGGACGTTCGTATAAATAGTTCCAATATAACTATTATTACAAATCGCTTTGCATTATAATAAATAAACAAAAATTGTTTTTGATTTTCACAGACGTGGGTTTTGTTTTCGGTTTTTGCAATAATGTAACAACGTCTGCATTAATCATTGACGCGTGTTCGATGTTCGTACCTCTTGCACTATACACTACAGCCTTGAATGTTGCAATGAGCGACAACTTTGCAAATCCGACAGGTGCTAGATAGCTTTAAGACTCTCCACTTTATAAAAATGAAAAAAAATAGAGTGTTATTCTATTGTTAGCTCAGAAAGTAACACCGAAAAAATGTAATGTATAGGTAATTAATTATTGCAAATATTTATCAGATATGTTCACAAATTCCACTTTAAGAATTTCTTTAAATCTTTATTAAATTTTAAATAATAGGATAGGAAACTAAATTTAGATTCCTATCAGCAATAGTTTTAAAGAAAAACTAAAGTATGAGGAAGAATATTCATAATGTTTTTGAAAAGTTAGAATTATTTTAGTTGGGAGAGGGAAATTAAAAGTACAGATGATGATAAATTCATATAATGCTAATTATCGAAAAGAGTAAATGAAAGCGTATTGCAAAGCAGCTACTTAATTTAAATAAAAAAAAGAGTTATAATATTTTGTTCATGACTTTTTACCACATCTGCATTCAATGAGCTCGGAATTTTATCTACACCAAGTCGAGGAGGAAATCTTAACCCGGGTAAAAAGTATATTAGACAATTATGATGAGAACTGCTCCAAAGTTGAGGTCTAGGTTTTCTTTGTGAATTCTAAATAAAAAAAAACCGTATTGACCACACAATTTGGCATGAAAATAATGAATGCTTTTCTTTTTCTTTTAATATCGAATTGTATCGATAACAGATGTTTCACAACATTGAAGTTTTTATTAATTTGAGCTTAATTGAATTAATACATTTTGAATGCCAGTTTTGAAGGCTGCAAGAGACTTGCTTAATTTTGAATAACGCAACGGACGCACTACATACATTCGTTTTGAAACAACGCCCACTTCATATTGAGGTGGCTGTATTCAAAAGAATTTTAATAATTGAAAAAAGAAATATATGGATAAACTTTACGTTGTACTATCATTTTACAGCTTTTTAAGCATAAAAGGACATATCGGACTTATAATCAAAATAATCATTAAATAAAATTTCAAAGTTTTTCTGTTTTAAAACAAAACCCTTATGTTTTTTTTCACACCTTTTGGACACAACGTTTTGGATCATACAATATGCAAGTAGAAAAATTAATTTATTCCAGAATGCCATAACTCACAAGAAACATGACGGCAAGACCGATACACAAACAGCAACTTTCACCTGGACACCGTCCGAGGAATTGAGTGGAGAGGTCAAATTCAGGTAAAGTATAAATCAGCGTTACCACATTATTATTTTGTATTAACATTAATATTGACCACGATATCTTCGCTACATCACGGTAATAATTGCCAGTAGAATGCCCTTATATGCGATTTGAAGACGAAAGCTATCAAAATAAATTGTTCAATAATTAACTGATGTAAGAACTCGCACCAGTTTTGTCACTAGTTGTCAATATAAAAATGACTTAGTAGATAGTCGAATACTACTGCAAAACTTAGAACCATCAGCATACCGGTAAGTAATTATATTTCACAATGGTGACACGTTGAGTTCGCGTTATAAACATTACATGCACTAAAAAAAGATTTTTTTTCTGTTTGGATAAAAAAATGTATCTTATCTTACTACCATCCACACATCTTACCATTTGTGAGATGAATAAAAACACAATTTATAGTTTTGTGGCTTGTTTTAAAACTTCCTTTTTTTGTATAAATACTATAATAATTAGCCAACAAACCCTAAGAAGATAGAGACGGTAGAAAGCGATTTGTCGTATATCGAAAAATCCAACTTTACACCACGCCCAAAAAAATATTTCAAAAATTCATAACTCATATATAGTTTACAACTATAGAAAGTGTTAATTTGGAACGTATTTTTCCCATTTATATATATGATTTTTCTTTTTAAACCTTACTTGACGCTTAACTGGAATATCCTAAAGTTACTATTTGACTTGTAAATTTTCGAGGTACGACATTTTCGCTTTCTGCCGTCGATATGGAGATATCAAGACTTTCTTTTGTTAATAGACTGTGTCATTTATTCTTCATTTCAACGTTTCAGGGCTACTATCGCTTTAAACGGTGCTGTCT
This sequence comes from Eurytides marcellus marcellus, assembly GCA_018247955.1. Lineage (NCBI taxonomy): Eukaryota > Metazoa > Arthropoda > Insecta > Lepidoptera > Papilionidae > Eurytides > Eurytides marcellus. The sequence continues at coordinate 5,795 of DWHQ01000944.1, read as the reverse complement.
TCTGGGTGGGTGTGGAGTCCGCCCCCATCACCATTACTCATTAACTTACCATTACATGTTTAATTCGTATTTAATAATAATAATTATGTAGACTGTGTAAAATATTTTTTTAATAAACGCCTGAAATTATATATTGCTGTATTTATTTAAAAAGAAAATGTCATTCGTGTTATATGATACAAAACTGTACGCAGGATTGCCATAATGAAATTTCTGTGGTGCCAAGCTTACCATAACATAAATGTTTTTCTTTTCTACATCAATTGGGTTGAGCGATTTTGATTGTTTGATGACTTTTTTGTCTTACAGTATAACAGACAAAGGAGAAGCATTAATTTATTGTTTATTACAAGAAGCAGTAATTTATTTGGTTTAGACGATTAAAACTCCAGACATAGTTTCTATTATAACAGGTAAAAATAGAATTCAACCTAAATTGAATAAACTAAACACTTTTTATTATTTCCTTCGAATAATTCAATAAAATGCTTCGAGTGGTGTCAACTGGATTAACCCGAATAAATAAAAGACTTTTCCCGACTTTTTTTACATCCCAATAAAGAAAAGAATATTATTTTCAATGGAATCAACCCACAAATGGCTATTTATGTGAATAAATATCGAAGTCTTTGGCTGTTTTTGCTCTTCCTTTCATTTTGGTATAACATTAAGTATTTACGATTCTTTTTCTATTTTCTCAAATTAAAAATGAAACAAACAAAAAAAAAGAAGTAAAAAAACTATCTCCATTTAACTTTTATTTCAATTGTAGCACCTAGTAAATTTGTCTTAGAGATCCACTCACATAAATCACTTCAAAAAAGAATGGATAGTTTAGGAACCGACTACTTCTTAAAAACATTAATAAATCGCAGGTAAGACTATGATTTTGAGCCTCAAATGATTCAATCTATCACATCCAATACTTACCCATAATATTATTAATTAATATATACCGTAAAAGTACACATACATATAGATATGGCAATATAAGTAACAAATTTAAAACAAAGAAATGAAAGTAATAAATTAATGATTACAATATTAATATTATATCTTTGCCAGTTTTCGAAACTATCCATTTTACGACGGAATGAGTAAGTCTATCGCAAGATAACCGCGACTTATTTTAAAATCTACATAATTCGGCAAGAATAAATTAAATAATGAAATGACCAAATACATTACAACACATACATATCTTATGTAAAGTATCATATTGCTACTACAATTAATGTCTTAATATGATAATAAATAAATCAAAGTATGTTATAATTTACAACAGATACATTATTCACTTTATCAAAATCTTATTTTGTTTATGAAACAGGGTTTGCCCATATAAAACATTATTTAGTGCTTATGTAAGTTGTAATGTGAGAACATATTTATCATTACTTTTTATAAGAGGTTTATCAATGCTTGTAATACTAAATGTATATTTATAGAAAACATTAACTGCAAAAAACGGTAAAACACTGGAAAAAGGTATGGGCAGTGAATCTATATAAAATTGTTCAGATTCAACATATAAAAGAACATATAAGTTAAATTCTGATAAAAACACACCAAAAATTTTAATAGATACAATGCATTAATGTATGTTGGCAGTGTATAATATAATCTTACAAACTATGAGCAAGCATTAGTCTAAAATGATGATAAGACTACTAGGATATGTTCTTTACTGTAACATATAATTTACAAAATTATCAAGTTAAACTGTGATATTGTAATTTATACACACTGCAAGATAACAGTAAACTGAGTTAGAGCCATACAAAAAAAATTCTCAATGCAAATATTTATAAATCACTGTAGTGTAGTATCATATAGAGCAGGGGTACTCAAACTTAACTGCTGGAGATCTACCTCAATATTGTTACTCTGACTCTGATCAATCAACTCTGATGGGCTAAATATATGTGATGCAAGATTGTCGTCTAGGTAAGTCAGGTGTATCGTGGCACAGGTATAAGTATATATATATATGGGGGTGTTGCAGAATTTCATGGCCATGCCAAATAGCATTCGCAATCAATCATTTCAGCACCCCTGAGGCAAATTTGTAATGTAATATAATAATAAATATAATTTAAGTGAAATCACAAATCAAATAACACACCTCATTCTTCTATTAACCTAATTAATGAGATATACAATTCTAAGTCTGTAAGTATATCAAAATTCCTTTTAAATCTAAATCCTAATATACTAAGACTACATTAAAATTTCCATCAATTATTTGTTTAATACTGATTGTTAAAAACATCAGAAATATTATAACATCCTTTTTGGCAAGCAAGTAATAGATAACAAGACAAAATATTGCAACATAATCAAAAGAGTAGACAATTGAATTTTAATACCAAGTCAATAATAATTCCCAATAAAATAATATTAGAAATCATTTGGTCTAAATTAAATGCATAATAATTCGATACATTTTCTAAACATTAACATCACAGATAAATCTGAATAAATAAATAAATATTAAGAATAAAATTATAAGTTCTCAAGATATCATTGGTTTTGAATGAAATAATTTTGTCGTTTTAACTGCCTGTATAATGAAATATACTTTCCAGCTGCTGACGTTCTAGGAACAACATATTGTTTACAGAACAACTTAGGGTCATGTGCTTTTTCAGAAAGTTCTCCACATTCAAGTGCTCTAAGGAATGCAAGTACAAATGTAAAACAGTTATGCCTTTCTTCATTGTATCTTTTCGCCTCCCACAAAGGGCTCAAGCTAATCTGTAATAAAAAAAAATATATGTCAAAAACAAATGTAAATAAAATGATTTAAAGGCCAAAAAAAAAATAATTTTCAGGAAATGTTTACAGAAGGTTCCTGAGGACTATAAAATATGACTAATTTATATTTGTTAATAATTTTTTAGGTTTAAAGACGTACCTTCAAAAGCACACTATCCCATATTTCATTCCACAACTCGTCAAATTGCTCAAGCATCAGACATTGATCCCAGTCTGAGCTTGTGTCACAATTGCTCCATTTTTTCGTTAAAGAGTTAACACCTTGAACACCCTCTTCACTAAATTCGATGACACATCCATGTGAGTTTGTTACTCCAATGTGCAAATCCTTGGAATTATAATAGTCACTGTAATGAAATAACTTTTACCTTAAGCGCTTATCAGTAATTAATGACTCAATTTGTGGAGTCACATTTCAAGTTTAGCATTTTAAACATAAAGAATTGACTACTTACTTAAGAAAATCTCCATGAGTAGGTTTCATTACTATAGCTCTTGGATGTTGAGACGCTTTGACGAATGGATATGGAACTCTGTAACAAAAATAGGGCGCTTAGCAACAAATTGGGTAGAATAATACTGTCGTCAATATATGACGTAAAACCGCAGTTACCTGAATGGTAAAAGCTTATAGTCATATCTATCCAGTTTCTGTTGACAAACGGGGCATTGTTCCGGAATAATAGTACAAAAAACTTTATGTTCACAATGGTGGAAACAAAGGATACCCGGATCCATTTTTATTCTCAAAATTTACCCACTATTTTCAATGACACCTTTATAAAATAGGGCATGAAATTAATCACACGTTATCTAGCTAAATATTTGCAAGAGAAAGTTATACGTCTAGATACATTGCAAAATAAGCAAAAACCTAATTAGAACTAACACTCGCTAACACTACTATTGTTCCACCACAACCACTTTCCTGATTTCGAAGGACTTGCAGGCCGTTCATAACCTGAGTTCTGTAAGTTTCAAATGCCAAATTAAGATAAAGGTTTTATTCAAAATAATTTAAATAAATAATAAAAGCACAATTGTCCTTTTTACAAAAATAAATTATTACTTATAATAAAAAAAAAAAACAGCGGAATATAAAAACGTAAGAGGAATTTGGAAGGTTATGGTAAAATAGTTTGACTTTCAGAACGACTCATGCATTTGTCTTTCGACGATGACAACTGTCAACATATGATTTGCTTAAAGACGTCTATTGGCTGTCATTTAGCAACTGCTTAATGTTTGGTATGATATATCTCTAATATAAAATGGAATTGGTAGTACCAAAGAGTCCTTTTTATACTAGAGATTATTATAATATGATTAGTGCTGAGTGTGTATAGTATTGCGGAGATGGGTTCTTTAAATATTCCGCGAATACAGTAACCAGTGGATATGGAATGGTAGTTTGAATGGAATACATTCAAAGATTCGAAATTAAAAAATGTATTAAAATGAATTAAATTTATTAAGAAATTTTAAAGAAATATCTATTAATTATTATACCTCCCTAATATTCAAGGTTGAGCGTAATCATACTAATTGTGACGAAGGAAACAGTGCTCTGTCACGAATGTATAGCTAGTTTAAAATTAATAATTTAATGCTAAATGTAAAAAAATAACTAAATGTGTTGAATTTACTCTACTTACATTTTTACGGTGGTAGAGTAGGTGAATAAGTAGCACAACCTCACAGAAAATTTTTATGCCGCGTTTCGTCCTATGAGTGAGGTGGCCGGTAGTCCATCCCCCTTATTGTGAGGCAACCGTTAAAAACTAGTTCTTGTAAAGCTGTTTTCACAATAAATCAGACCGGATTGACAGACAGAACACTATGAAAATAACAAAAATAAATGAGTCTAGCTGTATATTGATACACGGATATTGATCCGTCAATTGTTTTACTTTCCTTACTGCAAAGACGGCTGTGTTGAGAGATGGGGTTTCGCTGTAGTTTTTTATCTAAAGATATACCTAGAAATCAGTTGAGTCAGTAAATTGCAGTGTTTCGTTGTTGAGAAGCAAGCTGAAACCTTGACTTCTAGGTATTTTAATGGAGTAGACTGACAAACGAGCAACCGGATCACCTGATGATAAGCAATCACCGCCGCCCATGGACATTTGTAACATCACGGAAATTGTAAATGCGTTGTCAGCCTTGTCAGGGGGGGAATTTTTGAAAGAGAGAGGGCAGCGGGAGCAGCTGCAAAGGCCTGCCACCGTTTAATATCTTCTATGTCTTATGTATCCGCAAATACTATACATTAATAAATAAAATAAAAGTTCGGATTTTATCGCGTTATAATTTCGTTTGCTCCGTTTCGAATACTTTACAGAGTTCATGGTCAGGGAACAGACTGAGATTTTAAATGTCCTGTTGTTATTTCAACCGGTGGTGCTTTACAGCAGCTATGTGTTTTTGTGTCTAATACTTTTTATCATCGGTCTTTTAGTTTGGCCTAAATAAGAAAAGCCAAATTCATACAGACAGAAAGCTTTTACATTTCTGAATCATGTAGAGGGATATTACAATTGATAGACCGTAAAATTATTGTGATCATATTTTGGATCAATACAACGATTATGTTACATATAACAAACCTTTATTCCTCGCAAAAGAACATAGATACAACGGTAACTAATTCGCGAGTAAAAAAGTAAAAAAAACATTCTGTTTTGCAAAAAAACGTGCTATTTTGCATAAAAACATGCTATTTGAGGCGAAAACTACTGAATGTCGTATAATTCTATTATATACGTATGTTCACAGTAAAAGTTTAAATTTACAAACATTCATCATTTTCGACAGTGAGAACAGGCAACATTTTTCTCTAGCTTTCGAGTACATGTGTTATTCGAAAAATGCCTTTTCTTTAGTAAACAAAGTTAATCCTTCATCAGTTGAACCCCCAAATATGAAAATTTTTAGCCGTTATTTAGTCGAACTGAAAAAAATGCGGCCTATTTAAATATCAACTTCGATGAACATCATGATAATAAACATCTCCGAGA
>DWHQ01000943.1:0-11958 GCA_018247955.1 Eurytides marcellus marcellus | reverse complement strand
TTGCAACGCCCTGATTGGCTGACGGGATGCGAAATATCTTCGCGCTCAAACTTTGGCGCGCTAAAGAAAAATGTAGTCTTATTTTACCGCGCACTAGAGGAACAATTGTTTCAAAGTTTTCCAACTCAAAGCATGAGAAAGTACTATTTTCGCGATCTAATAGCCAATAGAAGTGACCGCACTTTATGGTTAATAACAATTTCAGTAAACAGTTTTATTACAGGGTTATTCATTGTCGGAGCTATCTGAAGCAAAGTTCCACCGACACTTTTGTTTATTAGTGGTTAGTTGGTTAGAATAATCCCTGCGTTATATGGGGAAAAACAGGTATGACACCTGTTTGCAAGGGACATGAAATCGCGTAATATGAAAGCGCGTTATAGAAGGGCTTACTGGCCTAGTAAAAAATTACTTGTATCTGTTATTGTTTTCCTTCAATAATGTTTTAATTATTGTAGGCAGACAATTTGATGTCTGTTACCAGATAAGTATTTTTTAGAGAAAAAAATAGATTAGAAACTTGAAGCACAGGATGGAGCCGGTGCCATCTGTTTAATTTTAGCCATTTAAAAAAAAAAAACTACTACTCTATTCTACTATTTCAGTTAGTTCTTAGTGACAAAAAAATTGTAACTATTTTCCAATTCTAAGCCATTGGTCCTTTTATTTTTTATGTTCATCAAAAATTTCTTTAATCTAAAGATAAAAAATAATAATGAATAATGTTCAAATAATAATAGAAAACAAATCACTTTCCAATTAAGTCATAAATATTTGTAAAAATTTTTGTTATTTTATTTTTTTGTAAATAATTCACCTTTTATGATTCTTCTATGTAAACTATAACTGTAAAATCAAGTAATATCTAGGAATTCAGTAATTGCATGTAATAAGATTTATATTTATTCATGTCCTAGTTTTAACTTATAGATAAGTATAATAAAATAATTATATTTTATGCATTACATAGCATTTTATTTTGCATTACTACTGAGAAAAAAAGAATTATGCAATGAAATCCTAAAATAGGTTCATTATTTAATATGTAGAAATCATGTAAATAATAGAAATCATGGTAGACCAGAAAATTATTTTTATAACCATTTTCTACACCATAGTGTATGGTCATCATACTCGTGTAATATTCTAAAACCTCAGTTCAAATACCTCATATGGAAAGTCAGATGAAAAAATTATGAATTAGTAAGCAATATCTGGTTATTTTTTTGTTATTTCTTAAATATTTTTTTTAGTTTTTTATTTCCTTAAGTTTGTTATGGTATAAATACAGCTTTTTGGTCATCCTTAAACATTACCAGACGGGACTGACAAACTAATGTAACAGAAGGTAATTATTTTTAAGTATACAATACATATACATATTACATTCCATATTTATTATTAATGGTTTCATGACACATGTACCTAAACTATTGTTTGTTTACTTGAAAAGCAAGCCTTCTCTGTTAAAATATGATAAATATTATTTTAAGTTCCATGGCCATTTCTTTAAACAAATGAGGGTATTCAAATCTATGACTTCATAAGTTGTTTTAACGACATATGTTTGTCTCAGGAGTGAGTGCTTTTTTTTATTAAAGAGCTTTATCACAATGTGATTATGCCACTGATTAAATAATATATGGATATATCTTTCAGTACTAGGTAATTCATAGATATAACATTATCTTACTTTTAAACAGTCACCATACTTAGCTAATTCCAGAATCAATAATCATCTCATTAATTTTATATATAAACTGACGCTTTTTAGGTTTTTTATATTTATATTCCTAAAATTGAACACTATCTACAATTAAATTATATAAAATAAATAACAATTTTTTACTTAATTCTGTGGTAAATCTTAATACAATTAGATTTAGCACTATCATCTAATAACAATCAAAGCAATATTAAAAAATATAAAAACGAAGGTAGATGGAAAATATTATTCGCGAATTTATCACAATTTTACAGGATCCCAAGTTACTCCCGGACATGGTCACGATAAAAAGAGAACGGCGCCGACATAATCCAACGACCTAATAAATCAGTTGCATTTTTATTCAATAGTGGGTAGACCAGAAGAATGTGAGTCATGTTTCACACTCCAATTAAGAAACTCGTAGTATCAATAATTATAAGCGAGGAAACCACCCAAATGCTACAAAACTAACGCACGAAACATTAAGCGCAAGTGAAATTACGGGCGCACTACTAGATTCTAAATACATTTAACTTCATTAAATCAGTCGCAATTATGTATGAACTTGTTGTAAAATTGAGGGTACATCAAAATTGATCTCAGGTTAACGTTTTAAAGAACAAATGACACAATTTAAATAATTTTACAAACCTAAAAACACTTTATTTGCAATGAAATACAAAAGAAAACAGAGCAATTCAATGTTGTTAAATATATTTGACAACAAATGTGAAACTTACTAGTGTCGGCGGTCGCCGGCGTATCTTCTCCGTTCTGCATCGTTAAGTTTATCGCAATCGGGAGGAAATAGTGCCTATTCCGTAATATTCAAATGAAAATCATTAAAACTAAATTGAAAAATCAAGCCTTTTAGCCGGACAGAACCGTCACACACAAAAATAGAACGCGAATAAAAAACAAATGCAACCAACTTTCCGGCTTCAATCAGATCGCAGTAGTACAAACATAACGAAAAGAAAATGAGCGTTTTGTTCTTCCTATTAATGAACATAATTGTTAAACTTTGTTTTTGAATTTATATGTATCAAATAACTTTAGTAGGCCTATAAAATGTTAATATATTATTCATTAATAAAGATGTGTTCAAAATTTGGATGGCGTAAATTATTTTTAAACCAGAAAACATCTTTTTCTCTTATTAAATTTAAAACTTTGACAATGGCAGTGATACGTTCGTTTTAATGACGTTCAATCCCAAATTTATCGCAATTGTACGTCAATGTGTCAATATCAATAATTTGAATATAATATGACATTGACAGATAATCTCTGACAAATCATATAAGCGAAATAAAAAATATAACTTTGTTTAACTTAGTAAGCTCAAAAGTTAAAAGAATTGCAAAGAATTTTGATAACTGTCGCTAAGGAATTATTCGGTAGATTAATTTAACAGTCACAAATATCCAATTCAAAAATAATGTTGCCGCTATTTCTACTAAGCTAATGAATCCCATCATAGAAAATTACATGCACATTCATATTTTAATTGAAAGATCCCCGTAGGTTACTTTCGTAAAGATCGCTACCTGATAAGCCGCATCACTAAAATAAAATCATGAATGTTACATATTTCATGACAATCGTAAATCTGTCTATATATTATTATTATTATTGTTGTTGTCATATCAATTCATTTAATTTTTAATTTCGTGTTTTGTATTAAGCGTTCATGATTCCGTAACCATATTGTATGCATTAATGCAGTGATTCTCAACCACTGTGCCGCGGCACTTTTGTGTGCCGCCAAATTTCAAGTGTGATCAAAAAAGAAAAATATTTTTAACATGAATGTATATATTTATATCTACAAAAAAATAAATTGTTTTATTAATTGCTTTCAACGCGTTTTTTATTTAATAATTTTTATCTTTTTTTGTTGTGTGCCGCCAAATTTTGAAATCGTTAAATATGTGCCGCAACAAAAAAAAGGTTGAGAATCACTGCATTAATGAAAAGCATTGCTATTTTCCCCCATTGCTTTAAAACTTTAAACCAGAGATTCCAGAGTAAAAGACCATATATATTTAAGGACACAATAGTTAATGGGCATATGTAACCAATAAAAATATAATAAAAAGAGAATATTGCTTAACTATATAGTAAACCACAACGTAATTAGTGTAGTAATATTCAGAAAATATGGTCATTCTCGCGATCGATACCGGCACCCTAACGAGTCTCTACCAAGTGACATTTACTGAGTATTTTCGACGAAATGGACTCTTCATCTACATACTCTGGCCTAGCGCACACAATCACGGTGACGCGCGCCTTGACACATGTCATGACGGGGCAGCGGGCGCAGGACTACAATGACCGACCGAGTCGGGGGTGGTATGGGATGTGCGGAAACGTTGCCAATGTTACATTCCATCAACTTTAATATATGCGCGGGTGTCGCACATAAAAAAAAGTATTTGATAATTAGGCCAAATTTGAAGTACCTAATTTTTAACATATTCGGCATCAGAACCGAATACTGGACACCCTCCTTCAGTATGTACGGTCTTTTACCAGTCAGCCTGTATATAGGGAGAGTGAACTAATAGTAGGAATTGAAATATAAAAATAAACAAGGCGAATAAGTTTTATTCCAATAAATTATATATAATTAAGATATGTAACCATAACAATGCACAACAAATAGAATCACAGATCAGCGTATAGTCTGTGACATATGAAGCGGAGTCAGCATTAGCTCGAATGCCGCGTCCTTTAAATTCGCGCCCCGTAGGTTAGCTTCGTGAAGATCGCTACCTGATAAGTCGCAGCACTGAAATAAACATTATGTTATATATTTCACGCCAATAGTAAATCTGTCTTATTCTTACAAATTACATATAAAATTTTATTAACTCGTTCCCTGCCATGTGTACCGTTTTCGGTACACGCTAATCCATTTTTACGTCAAACTCAATAATTGAATTTAAAATATTAACGCAGTGATATTTACAATTATTTTTGTCGTTTTAAAATTTATAATTATGAAATTGATATACGTTCTCTCAAAACAAAAAAAAATACCGTGTACCGAAAATGGTCAACACCGCCTAAAAATGACACCATCTCATACACATTATGCCAGGGAACGTGTTAAGAATGTAACAATTAAAATGCAGCTTATGACAGATCGTAACAAATAGAAATATGTAAGTTGACTCTGAATGAATTGCTGTTTTAGTTAAGTCAAACACAATTTCTTACAAAGAAATTAAACTTGATAGATAACCTTTAAGTTATATTATTTAGATCAGTTATTCCTAATTCGGGTTCGAAAATAATACCAAAAGATTTTATTGTTATTTAAATTAGTGTCTTACATTTGTAATTATCTGATATGGGATTCCATAAAATATAAGAAAACATACTCCTTAAAAAAAGCTATATAAAAAGCTATTTCGGGGGTGTTCTGTTATCATAAAAGTTTAGATATTTATTATAGTATTTTGCAGTCTGTCTGCGGAACCACCACATCATTGCAAATTATTCTAATGAAAAGCAGTGGCTTGTAGCCATTAGACCAGACCAAAGCAATTTTTTATAATCAAAGAATAATTTTTAAATAGTTTTTTGAACATACAAGTTTACTATTTTACCTAATCGGTCATAAGTTCTGTCACACAATATAACTGGTCACAAAAATATTTATCGAATTCGAATGTAATATAAATATGCACTAATTCGAATTTCATTTATTTTTAAACATGGATGAGACGCTCAAACAAGACCGGTGCGGTTACTCGCCTTATCAGATTTTCTTAGAAAATTTTTGAATTTAACCAAAAGATTAGTCTATCGCTCCATCATACGATATAACGGTGTTGTAATATTACAAGCAAATGTATTCCCTACTATTAGGAGCTCAAATTTATTGTTGCATTCCTAAATATAATAAGGAAATAGGGATACCTCTAAATCAGCACCAGCTAAGACGGCACTTCGAAGATCACAGTTTTGAAGATTAGCGTTTTTTAATGTTGCTACTCTTAAATTTACACCAGCCATATTGCTTCCTTCCAAATTAGCACCTGAAAAATTTTACAGCTTTAGTTAAAGTTACTGGTAACACAGGTTATGTCTCTTTCTTTGGAATTAAGGAAGTGAAAAAATACATGGAAAGAATAAAGTTATTATCAGATAGCATAATTTCATCCCGACCGATTCTACCCGATTCTACCAGAGGTCAGCCAACTGCACAGGATATATTATTGCTTGTGCACAAGCAATTGTAGACTCAGATGCACTTACTCTTTTTTTTACTCTCTTAGCCTGATGGCGGATACCTAACACGACCGGAGAGATCAGGCGCATAGGCGGTGACATTAAACTGACCTCTTAATAAAGACTTCTCCAAGCCACCGGTAGATGGCGTTGATAAGAATCCGAGATCGACTTTTTACATGACCATCCAACGCATGGATCATTTTACATTTCAAGCAATGGGGTGATTAGCTCGCAATACACTAACCTAACTAAGAAACAACAACACAAAGTTATTGCAGCATCCTCCGCAGGATCCGAACCCGATCTCCGTTTTGTAAAGCATGGGCCTATACCACTAGGCCAGAGGCAGTTTTATCAGATAGCATATAGCATTATCAAATAAATATTTTACCTTTAAGATTAACTCCTTCCATCACAGCCCTTGACCCTGCAGGGTCTTCCATGTTACAGCCTTTTAAATTTGCTCCTAAAATTATCAACAGGTTAATTTTATTAAATTCTTATTTGTTCACGAATATTTATCTCTTATAGGATAATTTAATTATGAAGAGTATAAATATCGTACATGATACAGAAAAAACATATTAAAGAATATTAAAATCATGATCTCCAATTATTATTACTTATACCTTATATGCTCTTAATGTAATTTTTTTTTTCATTATTAAATTTTTTTATTAATTTTAATGCCATTTTTTATTAATCATAATACATAATGCCCACATACCTCAATATTCAGAGCGTATTAAGAGTAATTAAGTTGTAAGTTTACTATTATACATTAGATCTTTTATACACTTAATTAGCAAATAAAAATTGTAATTTGAAAAAAAAAAAAAGAATCAGTTGAGCTATTAGCACTATCACCCATAATAGGTTACATCAGATGTACATGCTAATGAAATTTATAGAAGTAGGCAGAGATCAAAGACATCTTTTTACATTCCTTGTACCTTATCCATATAAATCAGAAATGAAATTCTAAAACAAAATTCAGAGAGAAACTCTATTGAAACATGATTGTGATGACAAATTATATTTTGTAACAACTTTATATTTTACCTTCCATATTAGCGCATAATGCTTTCACACCCAATAACTGACAACCTTCCAAATTCGCATGTGACAAGTCTGCACGCTCCAGACAACAATGTGACAAATTTGTTCCACTCAAATTGCATCGTGACAGACAAGCATACTGAAAAATTGAAAATGGTATTTGTTATAAAACAAAACAATTTTAATTCACTACAGACAGACTCCTTTAGTCCACCTGGGGTGGTAGTGATACCACCATTAATAGTTATTTTATCACCAAGCAGTAATATGTAAGCACTATCATAATCCAAATCAAGGGCAATGTTGTCTGTGTAATTACTAGGCATAGAGATATAACATCTTGACATCTTAAATCTCTATTTGATGAGCGCAGAGCGGGTCCAATCTGGTATTGTAAGGCATGGTGTGGTTATATGTAAAAAAATTAGATTAAAAAAAATTAGTTACAATTCTAAACTGTGTTATATCTAACCATTACCAACCAATAGTGGGTTGTAATTAGCCTAGGCAAAGTAATTTTTTTATTGAATTATTATTGCATATGCTTAATAATTAAATAAAAAAATAACACTAAATGAATTCTGTTACAAAGGAAACAAACCTTAAAGTTAATATATCGTAAATCCAATCTATTTAAGTCCGCCCCAGCAAGATTTACACCTTGGTACCTCAGTTCCGATGCTGTTGGGGTCAATATAATTGAACGCACAACATCCATACGGGTTAGTGATTGGTTGTTAGAACTTGCTGATGTAGATTCTTCTATTAATTGTTGAAGTTGAGGTATCATTGAATCAATACCTGAAAGATTAAATAACTGATTAATAATTTTAGGGATTGCCAGGCACCCTTATAAACTTTAAATTAATATGAATCCTTGGCAAAGTCCCCCTGGGTACCCTAAACCATATGTATACAATTCAGGTATGTATAAATGTTTGCTAAATTTCATATCCCTTGGAGTGTGTTATTACTTATGACAATTTTAAAAATAAATTACTAATTGTTTTAAAAGTTACTGAAAGAACTAGAAGTTATGATAATAAATCTGAAATACCATAAAATACTGCTTCTTCTAGAACACCTTTAGGATTAACATGTTTGTCCAAAATGACATCCCCATGCCTTAAATAATTTAAAATAGGCTCGAAATACTTTGGGCTCCGGTCAATTAAGTATGCTCCAGTACAGTCTGTAGCGCTTGGATTCATTAGATACACATTATTCTCATCAGCAAACATTCGTGCTAACATAGAAAGAGGTTCCTTAGCTAGAAGAGTTGAACGGGTCGTGGTGAAGTGCTTGCCACCAACATTAAGAGTTATCCAATCAGAAACGGTACGTTCATTGTCTTCAATTGCCTGTAAGGAACAGGTCATTTTATTAACTGTATCACAACACATAGGAGATGCTTTACGATCTAAAGAGATGTAAAGTTTTTCATCATCTCTTATTACTCTTATGTCTTCAATCTCACAACCATTCGATGAAAATAATTTTAAGTTTTCATTCGAGACATTGAACAGAGATGATATTTGGTATTTAAATTTTTCCATCGAGTCTTCCACGGCCATAAGTTTTCCATCTTCCTCATTTTTATTTCTGTATACATATGCACGTCGCATTTCACGTTTTATAACGAATCAAGCCTTACAGTACTGTAGTAGGATGAACTATTAATCAGTGAATATTATATATTTATGATAATATTGCAAATTACTGACGGATCATGTTGACATCATATGTTTCATGTCGAAATTAGGGTTGTTACAATTTACGATAAGTACCGTGTGAGAAGTATCGATTTTAACTAGCAAAAAATCGGAACATCCGAAAGGAACATCCTTTTTTGCAATAAATCTGATGTTTAGAATCCAGAAAAAAGTAAAAATATTTCAATAAGTAAAAAAAAAACACAAACTGTTTAAATTTGTGATCAGATTTATCTAAGAGGTAATCATAATTGAAAATATAACATTACGCAAGGTTAACGGATCGAGTTGACTAGGCTAAGTTTTGGTTGGGCGAGGATTCAACAAAGGGCGGCTATGCTTATAGATAAATTCGTATTTTTGTCGATAATTTATAATGTTACGGCAAATAAGTCAACAGAATATCGTGTCTCGCTTTACTGAAAACCTTTAAGTAAGCTTGAAATTTTGTTTTTCCTTTTCAGCTATGAATGAATTTCAACAAGAGTAATGTTTCTAAAAGAAAGAGATAACATGAAGTACTTTCTTAAACTGGTAAACATTTTAGTTTGTGTCTTTTAAGAGTTATATTAGACTTCTTCACTTGTTTATGTTTTCTTTTTAAATATATGATGATCTTATCTTATCTTGACTGACGTTGGTGCTTTTAGCCTATGCGGCTCTATAAAGCTTCATCGGATCACCGAATTCGTTGAAGTGATCTCGAATTCAACGAAAATGATACTATTGCGACTAAATATGAACACCAATATACCTTCACAACGTCAACAAATGCTAGTATATATTATATTTGATATAATCTATTTCCAGCTCAAATATTTGAAAATAACCGGAACGCCAATAGTATTTCCCAATCTGTATTCGTTGACTTGGGGACTCTGTGTCTTCTCCTGGGGCCTGAGCATCGCTGTTATTCTTTCACAACATTACCTTCAAGATGACTTCGAATTGTGGCACTCATTCGCTTATTATCATATTATTGCAATGCTCGATGGATTCTGTTCCTTATGGTATCTTTATTTACTTTTCATTTTTAAAATAATTTCAATATTTCATTCGATGTGTTTAAAACAAGTTTTAAATTAGATCCCATCGAGGTCTTTCAATATTTTAAAGGTCAAAGAAACAAGAAAGTGTAAAGAACGAGAAATTTTAGCGAATTGAGAAAATAAATAATCGCAACGTATGAAAACTCTTCATACTAAAAATTTGTCTATTTATATATGTTATTTTTTTTTTCAAATTCTTTTAGTTAATGTCATCATTGCAGAACCGGTCATAAAATTGATATTAGTATTCAATAACCGTATAATGCCTTTACAGTAATCGATGGGCTAAACTAAAACATAATTACCTCCGAATACAAGTTTATCGCTACAGCTTAATTTAAGTTTTAATTGAGTTTAGATACTAAAGTTATGCATATATTATACACTTGAGTATGTTTGCACAGGTATATTAACTGCAATGCTTTTGGTACAGCCTCAAAGGGGTTAGCTTCAAATTTACATATGGCCGTTAAAGCAGAACGCCCCGCTTTGAAACTTGCCCAGTACCGACATTTATGGGTGGACCTATCACATATGATGCAACAACTAGGTAATTTATGATTGATATACCTCGAAGACACAAAATACGGCGTACGTTACGCCGTATTTTGTGTCGTATTTCATAACAAATGACGGAATCCCCGACGAGAAATGGCACAGAAAATCTATTTACGAATATTTCATTTTCCAGGCAGAGCCTATTCGAATATGTACGGTATTTACTGCATGGTTATTTTCTTCACGACGATAATTTCCCTCTACGGCTCTCTTTCCGAAATATTAGAGCACGGCCTCAGTTATAAGGAAATGGGATTATTTGTTATAGTCGGGTACTGCATGACCCTTCTTTTCATCATATGTAATGAAGCGTACCACGCCTCAAGAAAGGTTCGGAATATTGAAGTAGTACTTTAGTACATTATTTTTCCACTACATATGGCAATATAATTAAATCCAAGAGTTGTTACAGGTGGGTTTTGAATTTCAAGTGCGCCTCTTGAACATTAATTTGGGCGCGATAGATCGGAGTACACAACGCGAAGTAGAAATGTTCTTGGTTGCTATCGCTAAAAATCCGCCAATTATGAATTTGGACGGTTTTACTAATATTAACCGAGAACTTTTTACTGCTGTGAGTATATTATTTTGAGAAGTTTTTGATATAGATACATTTTTGTCATCCTAAAATCACTAAAGAAATTTAACAGTGAGGATGGAAAAAAAGATAACGAACCATTTTATCTATCGTCGAATCCTAGCAGCGACGAAAGTTTTTAAGAAGTTATCTGCAAAAATGTTTTTACATTTTGAGTTCAGCATTATTTTTCAGTGGGCTGTGCATATTACACTCATAAAATAAGCATCAAATGTTCTAATTTAGTGCATGTATAAATGAGTAACGAACTTGAAGTAAAAATAACAAAGTTAACCTAAGCAATACAAAAATTTGCAATATCTTTACAAGTAGGGCCTAACACTGCATTACATATTTCTTTCAGAACATATCGTATATGTCTACTTACCTAATAGTGTTGATGCAATTCAAATTGACTTTGCTACGGCGAGGTACAAGAAAAGCAATTAAGGCAATTGTAAAGACACTTTTCAATACAACAACTACATTAGCAGACGACGAAGATGAAAGTGATTAGAGAAAATGCGTTGGAAGTAAATTATACCGCTTGAAGCAGCGACTTAGTGCTTGTTTAGCAAATAGTGTTTGTAGTATATAATCACAATACACAGATATCTAAACAAATAATTTACTTTGTCCTTTATGAAAATTATTCACTATTTTCTTGTCACATCTTCATATCATAGCATAGTAAAAATTTGGTATTTTATAAAATTTTGTTATTAACATATTTTGATGTAGTGTTGTAAGTATAAGAAGAGTAGAGTAGCTATAGTAAAAAATGATTTTGTTAAAACATAAATAAAATCTTTAATAACTAATAAGAACATTAGTTAGAAGAGTAATTTAATTCGAATTTAGATTAATCACTCCAATTATTCGCACTCCTGTTCGCATAATTGTTTTAAGGAATTCGATTCTCACCATCTGTTATCCGTTAACGAGGCATTCACGTAATACGCGATGATAATTTTCGTGTCTCACAGCAGTTTGTCGGCGTTTCCAGTTCAGCGATAAACGAAAAAAATGTGATACAATGTTAATGTA
>DWHQ01000942.1:0-11962 GCA_018247955.1 Eurytides marcellus marcellus | reverse complement strand
TTTCTTCCAAATCTCTAACTGTACATTGGGAATAACCATTACAAGTGCCAGTCTCTTATTGAGAGGTCCTGTAGATAATTTGTTATAAAATTTTTGTTCCGTTTATTATTTACAGTAACTATTATTATATAAAACTAAACGTCCACATATATGGCTAAGTGCGTAAAGAGGTTGATAAACAATCTCATCTTCTATTAACTTTTTCAGTTTGATACCATTAAATATATTTTTTAAGAATATGATAGAAATTGCCAAATCACAAATCTTAATAATTTATTTAGATTTTAAAAATATGGATTGTAAGATTTTAGAAAAATACACAAATAGATAATTGCAGCCGGTAAAGGTTTATTCTTCATACTACATACTTTATATATTTTGAACAGAAATAAAAAAATCTTTAACAGAGTAGCTGTTCATTGTATTTAAATTCCATTTGCTATATACTGTAGACACGATTCGTATTACATTTTAATAATGGATGAGCACTTTATGTATGGTGTCTGCAATGATTTCATTTAATTTTTACTTGAATGTTAAATACTCGAAAAATATTTTTTTTTTAGAGATGTCACAATATTTCAATAATTCTTACAATATTTATTTCATAAATGATTATTTAGGTTTTTTCTTTACTTTAACGCAGCCCCTATTGTAAGATAAAAATATATTGTGTTATAAGGGAGTTTTACACACATAAATTTCACATACTTTTACACACCTATATATCTGATATAACAATTTTTAGTTCATACAAATTTTTGCACTAAGTAGGAATCGAACCCACAACCTGCGACGTCGAAGCCGAAACCAAAATATAATGTACACACTTTACACACTTGGAGATAAAGAGATGAGGCAAGCAAACTTGGCCTGGTGTTAAGCGAGACACCTGCCCATAAAAGCACAGTGCCACACAAAATCTGCTTGACTCTGCTCTATGCTGCACTCGACACTCCTTTCAAAAATGGGGGGATTTTTGAACGAAAATTCTCCCCTCCCTAAAGGCTGACAATGCATTAGTTCTGTGATATTGTAAATGTCCATAAGCGTCAGTGATCATTTACCACTAGGTGAGCCGCTTGTTTGTTTGTCAGCCAATTTACAAAAAAAAAAAACCATCAAAAACATTATATTCTTTACATTATACAAGTTATATCTGTGCCCAGCAGTTACACCGGCAACACTGCCCTTGAAACTAGACCACTAGTGCTTAAATATCACAGCTTGTTGGTGGTAACCACCCTAATCGGACTGAAAGAATCTTACAAAAAACTTTTTTCAATATGAAACTAGTGCAAAATTGACTAATATATTTGTAGATATTGTTAAGCAAACTTCAAAAATGCAACATTAAGGAAACTTTAAATGTAAACCGTGTTATTTGATTTCAGTGTGTTACGAGAATCTCCTTGACCTTTAAAATATGTAAATGAATATGCTTTGGCATTTAAAATAAAAACAATGACTGTTTGTCAGTATTGGAAAAATTATAAAGTTAAACGAAAGGAAAAAATATAATCATGCCGAGTCGGTAGTAGACTCTTCATAGACTAACAGTGCCCACACGGACATGTAAAATTTCAAAATGACGATACGAATTGTCTTGTTGCTTATTTGAATAAATTACATTTTGAACTGATATATACATAGCAAAAAGACATTTTTCAAGTTAATTTTGTTTTAATGTATTGTTTTTATGTAATTAAACCAGTAGAAATAGACTGAAATCGGCATAAATCCTTAGGACACAGCAGTGTCAGTAAAATGAGGATCATTTCAATACTTCAAGGTAACACGCAAAAATTATAAAATATTCTGTAAAGGAAACAGCCGTCAGCAAAAGTCAAAGTATAATGATTGTAACTGAGAGGAGCAACAAAATAATGATAGCTCGAGTAAATCACAAAGATAAATCATATCTTATCTTTGACCTTAAGCTGAATTAGTTTTATTACAATTAAAATGGTTAATGTTAATAACAATATACTATAAAATTCTAACTGAAATTAATTCTTACACAAGAGTGTGACTTATGTGACAACTTGACAATAATTTTGTTTCAATTTAACATTGAAAAAATTACAGCTGTATACACCAACTTCATGTTTGTTATTTGAACCAGAAGCCACAATAGATTCAATATTGACATTTGCATCAATGCTAAAATGTGTAACAATTCGCAGAGCAGTGTCAGCGTGTTAATTATAATTTACAACAATATTCATTAATAACATAGTTTAACATCTATAATATAAACAAAATTGTTTTTATATTGAAAACTCTTTTAGATATTATGTTGTAGGATATCAAGAAACTATTTTAGAAAGAGCATGTTGGTGCATTAACTTTTTTTTTAACAACAAACCTTACATAATCTTTATGTAGCATATTTGATTATTAGGATTGGCCAATCACAGTTAATGCTTTTGTTTTGTCAAGCTTTTTTTTTTTGTTAAATCATGACGAAGTGGCCAGTATTGGTTGCAAAGTGTTAATTAAAATAAAAAAAAGATGTAATGATCTTTAAATATAGGATTATGCACTCACCTTTCTTCTCACAGGTTTGGGTTTCTCGACCGGCGGAGGATTCAGCCGGGGGTCGTTGCTGCGTGGACAGTACGGCTTGCTGGTGGCCTTGGCCGACGGTGAAGGTGACGGCGATGGAGAAGGCAAAATGCTTTTATTAGAACTCTTGAGCACACCCGACAACAAAACACTATTGTTCGAGTCCATATTATTCACACGAGTCAATATCTCCTGAACACTTTTCAACTCATCCACTGGGGTTACATTATCCTTATCAAACAAACTATTGTCTAAACTTGTAGTCCTATCTATTGCACTCTTTATAATCGACATATTTGGTATGTTCTCGTTTATTGGGCTATCCAACTTGAACGAATTCGACATGTTGCTGAATATTCCGGAGAATAGTCCGGTGGAGCTGAAACGCGACGAAAAGGGAAGGGTCGAGTCAAGAACGGACGGCCTGTCTGTCATAATTACTTCTTTCTCCTCGACTTTATTTGCAGGTGGGGAGCATGATGGCTCTCTTGTTACGACCCTTATGGGAGTCATGGGTTCTTCAGGCAATGGTATCGCCTCAGGCGGTGGGATAACAGGCATGGGGCTTGGTTCTTCGGGTAGAGGTATATTTTCAGGGGCAGGTAAATGGAAGTTCTCAGATGCCGGAAGAGGTATTGTCTCTACCGGTGGCAGTGGTATGTTCTCTGGGGAGACCAACAATTTTGCATCGTCTTGAATAGAGTTGCTAAGCTCGTCATGAAACTCGCCATTTATGTCGGACGACTTTGAATTCGAATCGTTTTCCGTACGAAGCTGAATACTGATCTGATCGTCAACCATGTTCAGATCAAAGTTCAGGTTGACCTTCTTTCGCTTCTCCTTTGGTGGTTTCTTGTTTCTGCTCTTCAATATTAGGATGTTCTCTGTGTGAAAGGAATGGATTTTTTTCTGTATGTCATCCATTTCGTCGCGCTGTGGTGAGGAATTACCACTTGTGTCTGCTGACTGTGAACTATTGACTTCCTTTAGTTCATTGCTGTTCTCATTTGATTCTTGTATTTTAGCTTGAGTTATTATTGTTGTGTCTATCTCCATCGGCACAACTTTATTGTAATTGCTTTCCTCCATTTCCAAATTGTTGTTATTACTGCTTACATCATCTGATTTCACCAATTCAGGTACATACTCCTCTTCCGGCGTCGGCACTCCTATGATTCTTCTTATATTCTCACTATCGTGTGGTACTTTTAGGTTGACGTTTAGAACATCATGTTCCATATTGCACTGGTCGTCTGAACCTTGACCACTATCTGACCTAGTTCTGTCCCTGCTATACATACTTTCCATTATATTTCTTTTGTATTGCCTTGTAATTGAATGTGGATCATCCTTCACAGGTGAGTCTTCAGATGTCAATATTGGCGATGTTTCATCCATGCACTACACAGAAAAAAAGAACTTGTGTTACTGGTATAATTTGCAAGAGAATACAGTTATAAACAAATTCTTACAAGACTTACAGGAATAATAGGGTTTTGATCACAACTTAACGATTCTCTGGCCAACCTTCGTTTCTTCAACGGAGTCACCATCTCATTTGGCGGTGATTCTGTAACAAAACCATCGACACTTAATATAATAGCGATATTTTAATTATACGAATGATGTTTATAGAGAAAATAAAATTTTTTTACTAAAAATAGTACAATTTTATGGCAAAAAACACGAACCAGTTACTGGCGAGTCACTTTCTTCACTGATCGCTTGCCTCAACCAACGTTTTTTGGCGCTATGCTGTGGCAAAGCTGACGGGATTACTTCTGTCACTTCAGTGGGAGGTGTGCTACGCGTAATTCTCTTTGCTTTTTTCGGAGGTCTGTTTCTTTCTCGTCCCGGCGTCCGCGGGGGTGAAGAGGTGGTGATTGGTTCCTCTTCATGTTCCAAATCCTGCCCTCCGCTGAGGTCACCGATCATGGTCGAAGCGACTCTGACCAAGCTCTCTAATGAGGGCGCGGAGACGAGAGCGGGTCTATAAGGGGAGTGATACGGCGAGGGCGTCCGTTCAGGAGAGCGACCAATCCACTCCGTCGCCATAGTTTTCTTTGTTTTGGGCAATTTAAAGGCCGACTCCACTGAACCAACCGCCGCTTCAACCAGTAGACATGCCGAGCTTAGTCCAAGATCCTGAGAATATACAATTGCCATTAAAAAAAAACTGCAAAAAGGCCAAATTTAATAATGTGAAATGATAATAAATTAATAACTCTCTCGAAAGTTAAAATTTTAATTGTCAAAATTCAGTTATTTAGTTACAAGCATTTCAAACAGGTTCGATTTCATAGTTATACCTCGTTTACAACTTCATGGGGCTGCTCTTCTGCCGAAGGATGCGAAAGATCTAACGTAGGCGCAGGTCTTGGAGGTGACATCGGCATCGCCTCGTCACCAGAAGTCACCATATCACTGTCTGCTGAATTTAAACGTCGTCGGTTGGACTGAGAAGTTGTGCGAGCGCGTCCCTTACGTCTGTGAAAATAATAATTTTATATTAACTTACCTTTCTAACATTAAACTCAAAATACGAAATACATTTTATACATACTTTTTCCTCTTTTTTGTGCTAAGTTGTATTTCTTCCTCCTCTTCCCTATCCGCGCAATTAGGATGAGGATCGGATTCCCTTCTCTTCTGACGCTCTTTTACTTCCTGTTTTTTCTGTTCTGCCCTTTCCATTCGCTCGAAAGCTTTCATAATCGCCTCCATTTTTCGCTCCTCGCGAGTCTGCAATTTGATTTTAAGGTTATTTTTGGTAACTGATTTCATTGGATTATCAGAACCAATTTTTCTACTCCTTGTAGTCACACTGACCATTTTTTTCTTGTCTTTCTGGACATAAGCCACAGAAGGCAGTTTATCCTGAGAGTCGTCTGTTTTGTCATCTAAGGAGTCTTGATTAGTGCAAGCAGTTCTGCTAGATCGAGCAGATCTATCGTGACATGCTGATTTAGCTACAATATCTTTAACTACTGCTTTATCTTCCTCAACCTTAAACAATTTTTCTTCGACTTTCGGCTTTTTAACTTCTGTTGGTTCTTCTTTGAACTCCTCTGGAATTTCTGTCTCAGTTTTCAAGGGCTTTTCTTCTTTAATTATATCCTTAACTTCCTCTTTAAGAATTTCTGGTGGCGGCTCTTCAATCACTGGATCCGGATCAGGTTCAGGTTCTGGTTCGGGTTCAGGTTCCGGTTCCATAACAGGCTCCTCTACGGGTTCCTTTTCTTCGATTTTTGGTTCGACTTTAACAAAATCCGGTTCGTCTAGTTCTGGTTTCATTTCTTCTTTAGCCATTAAATCTATTTCCGACTTAATATCATCAAAGGTTTCATTTTTGATTGGCTCATCAAAACTGAGACTCAATGTAGTTTGAACGGGCGACATGGGTGGAAATTCGTGTTTAATAGGTGACCTTTTCTCAGTTTTTATTTGTGTAAAGGAAGGAGGGCTTGTTTTCACTGGCGTTGTTGGCATCGGCGCGAGGGGTGGCGAGACTGGCGATGATGAACTATAGCATCTATTTCTACTTCTCTTTTCTCTCTGTGGATAATCAACACTCTTTCTAGTAACCATAGGATTCAAACCGTTAACTTTGCAGTGCTTTGGGTTACCGCAGGCGCATGGTTGCTTACTGCCATTAGTATCATGTCCTACAGTTATTTCGGTGTTAGATTGGACGACACCAATCGTTACCAAGTACACATGGAGGGCTCCCTTTATAATGCAATGTTGTAATTCCGCGTTAGGTTTGCACGATCGGCGCACAAACCTTGCCTCGTTACCGTACGTCCGGGTATCAATGCATATCTGGGTGTTATCCTTGGGAAGTCTATAGAAAAATACGAAAGGCCCTGGCTTTTGGCTTCCTGCTCTAGCTGTGTTCTGCAATTGTGGCCGATGTTGATTTGACAACATATACTTACCACGTAATTCTATGACGGGAGTATTCTCTTTAAGGTCTTTAGTGGCAATTAATATTTTACCACCAGCGTGAGGCACAGTTGTACAAAGATGTGCCGTTATTGCAGAGGCCATACTTTGAGAGTTGCCAAGCTTGCTGCTGTATTTCATGATTTTAGCTCTCAATTCGGGACTGTAGTGGTTAGTCATGGCCGCCTCATAGGAATCTTGCCAGTGCGACTGACTCGCAAGACTAGTGTTGAATTTATTTCGATTAAACATATCCTTTTTGCGTTTAACCCTTTTCTCGGCAAGTTTTCGCTTAGCCACTTTCCTAACCATTTCGGCTTTCTTAGGTCGCTTCGGGCCGCGTTTTGGTAACGTCAACGTTGGTTGAGGTAACGGTGGTAGAACAGGTATGCTTGAATTATATGTAGTCACACAAGAGCCGCTCGTGTTTGTGTATGTCGTCACAGTGAGTAATCTCTTGCGCCGTTGTCCAGGAAGATGAGTCGTTTCCGAAGAATCCGAATCCGAGGCACCGAGAGCGCTCAACTCTTCTCTCTTCCGTAGTTGTATGGCACGAGCGTGTCGTCTATCTATCGGTCGAGGTTGGCAAACTTCGCACATGTACGCGTCGGGTATATTCTGTCTGTCTATACCCATGCAGTCGACATGCTGCCATTCACCACACCTATCGCAACATATCATATAGCCGTCGTCATGTGTGAAGTCACAGATACACCTAGTTTTGCCCTCCTCTTCACCTTCCGGGGCAGTTTCGGTGTCGCTGCCTCCTCTGTCAGCTTGTCTTTGGTCACCGTCAATAGAAGATATAACAGAAGCGGCATCATCATCTTGGGCCTGGGCAGATGGAGCTGGTTTAAAGGAGAGGGAACTCATTTGTACAGATGTCACAGGTGTTGAAGCTCCTGGTGCACTAGTTGGTGTAGTTATTGGCAAGTCATATGATGCTGTTGACATTATCACAGGAGAACTCCTTTTCATTGGACTCATTGGGGAGGTGATTGGTGATGGGGAAACAATAGTCGGTGCAGAAGTGGATATGGGTGGAGGGGGGGATGAGACAGCAGGTTGTTTTTGTGCTGGCAAGGCGTAGGTGTGGTCCAACATAATGAATGCTAATTCTTGGTGTGTATATTTACAGAGTTCTTCTGTTAAGTTGGGTCTTTCTTCCATACCAATTATGTCATCCGCTGTTGTTAGAGTAGACTTGTCACCACTAGAACAGAAAGAAAAAGTTATTTAAATTATGCACACTCACTATTTTAGAAATTAAAAATAATAACAAATATTATACTTACAAAACAATCCTTTTTTGATTTAATGGCTTTATTTCTGCAAGCTCTTCGATAACTGGGGTCGTAATTAAAGGTTGGTTAACAGTTGTGGGACTTTGGTGCAGCACAAGTTTTGGTTGACTTAGTGATTGCAGTATTTGTTCTGTTAACTGCTGGTTGGCAGTTACTTGAGACACTGTCGACAGTTGGTTATCACTTGGAGCATATGTTTGAACATATCTTAAGTTTGGTGTTGATCCGGATTGCACATAATGTGGGCCTTTAGGTATGTTCATATTAATTGGTGCACTAGATAGCAGCACTGGGCCACAAGGAGATTGGAGGACCAGACGATCACCTTTCGAAACTTTCTGTAATGACACAGATTGGTTTTTCTGCACTGGACTACCCACTTTTTGAATAATCTTGGAAGTGTTTGATTCCATAACACCATAATTTTGTTGTTGACTTTTATATGTGACACTAGCTACAGGCCATGACTTTCCTTCGGATTTATGAGACGCACCGGCTTGTTGTATTATTTTTATTGCCCTAGACTGATCCTTTGAAGCAGAGTTTTGGCTGGAATTCTTCGAATTTTTGAAGGTATTTACAGATTTTCTTCCTGAATGGACAGACATCTTGTTCGGACCAGACACTACGCGAGATAATATATGGCACTGCGTATTGCCGGATGAGGCTGCTACCATTGTATTTATATTAGCACCATTATTTACCTTATTTAATGTTTTGCTTAAATTTGTACCCTTAGCATAGGTATGGCTATAGGAGACATTTTTAATAGGGCTGCTGTTTATAATCGTAGGTGAAAGTGATGAACAACCAATGAGAGACTGACTTTTGGGAGGTTTAATGTTCAAAACAGAATTGTTTAAATGCTTTTGGGAAACAACATTAGCACTCAATTTATAAACATGATTTTGTGTACCATATACAGGTGAGTTAATCTCTTTTCCTTGTGATATGTATTGCTGTGAGTAATTTGTACTCTTTGGAAGAGAAATATTGCTTAAAATCTGGACCTTTGAAGACTTTGGTCGACTAATATAATTAGTTTCTGTTATAATATTGGTTCTTCTACCAGCTGGGATAGTATCATTAACATAACTTTCACTGGTAATTATTATTTGTGACACACTCCCAGGTGTTCGGTTTTCCTCATTCTTATTATCTGGCGCAGCACTAGTTGTTAGAATTGTAGGCAACCATAACGTCTGGTTCCCCACTGCATCTTGAGCAACATTTTGTATGGCAGTTATATTGCCCACTGCAGCATCAACATTAATTGTGAAGTTCTGTGGAAGTTTCGTTACATTTTGTACAATTGCCGTATTCAGTGGTGCCTGAATAAGTGTAGTTGCATTATCTACATAGTTTCCATCTCCTGAATCATCAGTTTCTTGCAATATGGGGTAAGCTATGCGACCCACATTGTCTAATGTGGTTTCCTCTATTCTCACAATTCTAGATAAAGAGTCTACAGACATCTCGGAATCACAATGTTTGTCACTAATATGAAATTCTACGTCTTTGTCTACTTTGTGTACAGACTGAATAATGCTCTCCGGATTAGTGGAATCAGGCTCGGGGTCACCTTCTAAAGGTGATAATGGAACAGCCCTTAAAACAGGTGTCCTAATACTTGGTACATTCATGTTATCTGTTAATTTGTGTTCCAAAACATGCTCATATATATTTTCACTGGAGGTGGCCGGCCCGTAATCCTGTAACAAACAATTATATACTTTAATTTTATGTTCTGTGATATGCGTGTAATATAAAATATGTTGTTTATTAAAAATATTGTATTTGTTTTTGCCATACTTTGTTAGGTAATTTATCACAAACTATTAACTTACATCTTAACTGTAGTATAATTTTGTTAATGTCCTCTGTAGATGGAATACACTATCATACAATCAACATAATATTGTAAATACATAAACATTGAAGTAACAACCGTATCAAATGCCCTCATTCAGCCGTAACTTTGATAAAATTTCAATTTGGCTTAATTTTAATGAAAGCTTAGTTATACTTACTTCAACAACAATATATAACTAAAAGCAGGTATACAATAAACACAATTTTATTTCCAAAATCTTTATTTCATTTGACTTCTTATATTAAAAAATGGTATTAGTAATTAATTAATAGTGAATTATTTCTGAATTTATATTTAATAACGATGGAAAAACCTTTAGTAGTGTTATATTTACGATTAAAATGACTTCAGCATTGAATTTGCTAGTGAGAGTGAGAGGAGATATCTAATGTTAATGGCTTAATTTCTGAGTGAATGAATATGGGGGTAATACGAATAGTACTCACTTGCCGGGCCACTGGTTCATATTCTGATGTAGCAGACATGCTGTGAATACCATCTTGGGTCGAGCCCCGAGATGACGCGTTGGAGTGCCCCTAGGCCTCCGGACTTATTTAGGTGACTGCAATCGAAAATCGACTTTTTACCCACATTTCTTCGTAATCCTCACAAATTAGCGTGTACATGTTTACGCTTACAGCAAAATATTTTTAGTCCACAATTACTATAAGACATTCGAGGTCATTGTTCCAGAAAATAGCCGTAAGTCACATTATTTCGTTTCCTACGGGAAAATATAAACAATAACACAAAAATATATCGCAAAACAGGCACTGGATCGCCTTATGCGACCAAAATAAATAGATAGGTTAAAATTCACTGCCGCCATTATTGTGGCATGAAAACTGAAATGTCTCTAAACATCAAAAAAGTAAACACTAACCTAAGATTGAAAACAGTAATGAAAATTAATGAACATTCTGTTCGGACGGTTATAAATAAATTCTTATTATGTTAACTAATTCCGCTTAGCAACAAAGAGGTGGAAAATATAAGTACATACTGTAATGAGGTTCGTATATTAATAACATTTCATCAAAACATTACTGAATTAAACGATGAAAGTTATGTTTAAAAAGTAGGAAACTTCCAAAAGAAAATACTTCTTATTCTGTAGAAATGACAACATCACAATAGTTATGCTACGAAATCCAGATGTAAACACTTTTAAATTAAATACTAAAGAAAATTCGTACTAACCTTTACGTGAACGAATTTTTAACACCTATGATGTAGCGAAACTGATTCCATCTAATAATCGCATATCACATATGAAAAAGGCCTCAAAGTCCGAAACTACGACCAAAACATTCACAAGAGTCGAAGATGGCGGCCATTGCATTTTCTTGATACAAAACAACGGGGGGTTTCACGGAACATGTCTAAATACCTAGTACTTCCGGTCAAATCCAATTTTTAATATATTTTATTTCTAAATGTTAATAAGATTAATTCAAATTTAATAAATTGTGCGGCGTTAAATCGTAATTCTAGTTGTTATTATCAATTAATAACTAGGAAAACGTTTAAAAGAATCGTAAAAGTAAAAAGTAGTTATTACGAACCTTTTTTATCATAGACACAAATGCACTAACTTCTCTAGAAGTTTGTCTTTGGCCATTCCATAGACTCTATTATATACTTCTTAAAGTAATAGACAATCCCAATTTTATTTTTAATTTCTTGGAAATGTGACTGCGTTCATAATTAAAATTAAGAGATATACCTGGAATTATGGAAATAAAATAATAACGTGAAGAATTTATAAAACTGGAACTTGGCTGTGTATACACAGTTTATAGTCTCTCGTTTCTAAGACATTCGTAATTAATGTATATTTAAAAAAATTACGAAAGTATAGTTAAATATTATCATGTAACAATAATAAAATCTGATCTTAAGTATTATTGATCACTCCATTTTATTCACACCAATAGTTCATAAAATTTCCGACGATATTAAGACCTATGGAAACTAAAAAAAAAAATAATTTACCTGCCACAATTTATGAAACTTATCTTAAATTACTAATCATATTGAATTTATTTTTATAAAAAAATGTATTAAAAGTTGAACAATAAGTTAAGTCTAAAGTCAACATCATTTTATCGTCATTATACAGTTGTCACAAATATCAATTTTAAAGTTAAAAAATATCTAAGGTGATAATTATTGCATGTTCAGATTTGCATTCACCTCTAATTAGTATTATTCACACTTAGCGAGTGCTTAAAGATTTAGAAACCATTCCACGACCCCGCGTTACAAAATA
>DWHQ01000941.1:0-11972 GCA_018247955.1 Eurytides marcellus marcellus | reverse complement strand
ATCAAGCGCAGTGCCGCGTATTCCATAGTAATCGAGTTTGAGCAGTAAGGTTTGATGGTCTACACAATGAAAGGCTTTGGATAAATCGCAAAATACCCCGATAGCACTTTGCAATTTCTGTCATCTAAATCTGATTAAGTAGTCTAGCAATAAATCCTTTGTCATAAAAAAGAATCATCGAAATCGGTTCATAATTGGCAGAGACAACCTAACATAGATAAAAAAATTAGACATATTGAGAATTTCCTTCTTTTCGAAGCCGGATTAAAAGTAACGATTCCTGCCAAACTAATGTTGAATGTGTATATAAATATTTCATAAATGTTCATAAATTATTGTTTATCTTAGGTGTTAATAAAAAAATGTGGAATGTGGATATCTGAAAAACGTAAAATATTCCATTAAGTTGTAGATCACAATAACTTGCTGGGAATATATTATAATAATTTCAATTTGTGCGGGCATTATAGTTGGCAGTGGGAAGTGAAGCGATGTCATGGTTGCGGCAACGGGTTATTGTGATATTGAGGCGTCTCATATTGCTAGCGAGATTTATTGTAGGGCAGGCGTAGCGTGCTACGAGTCGTAGTCGTAACCTGCCTGTAAAGCCCCGTGTTGGTGCGCAAAGCTCTTTGCCTCGGAGATCAACGTAAATAAATACAATGAAGTTAGATTTTAGATGTTGAAATGTACGAAATATAATTACGTTTTTGACTTTGCGAAGGGGATATTCTAATTATATACTATCCCTTACCCTAGCCTAATGTTAAAAGTCAAAATTTCAGCTAGCTTCTTAACAACGAAGCACTGGAACTTACTAATTAAAATGTTTTCTTGGGTATAACTTTAGATAAAAAACTACAGTGGAATCCCCATTTCTCAAACACTCTCAGATACACTCAGTGTTGCCGGCTTTGCAGTAAGGAAAGTAAGACAATTGACGCATGTTGATACAGCTACACTCGTTTAATTTAGTTATTTTCATAGTGTTCTGTCTTACGGTATCCTATTGTGGGGTAATGCTGCTGAGATATATTCGGTATTTATTCTTCAGAAAACGATAGTGCGGGGTATTTATAACCTAAAGCCTCGAGATTCCCTACGACATGTTTTTAAAAGAACTGATATTTTAACGGTTGCTTCACAACATATACTTTGTAATATATTGTCTATTCGACAAAATCTTAATAATTTTAGAGAAATCAGTGACAGACACACAGCGAATATTATAAATAAAAATAACTAGAAATAAAACACCTCGATTTCGACTCCAAAAGGTGAAAAAATCCTTCACGGGCCTTGGTATACGCATGTTTAATAAAGTTTCACAAAATATCTTAGATCTACCACTTGGCCCTTTTCAAACTAAAATTAAGAAGATTTTGTTGCTTAAAGCTTAATACACTGTTCAGGAGTTTCTAGTAGATCAAAATGTGTAGAACTTAACTGATTGAGTCGTATATGAGATAGCTATTGTATTAAAGCTTAACGTACTGTAACGGTATTTTAAAAGAGCAACTGTTGAGTTTTTTTACGGCTCTTCTCAACAGAATTGCAATCCGACGACGGAATGACGATTCAAAAGTCAAGCACTTTAAAGGCCTATTTTAATAAATACATTTTGATTTGATATATGTTTAGTGATTATATATTTAATATATTTCCAAACTATAAATGTTTACTATTCTACTACAATCGAAGAATTATTGCACTAAAATGTTCAACCGTGCGACCATTCATGTAAAAAAGTTTCATGATATTACTGCACTAAAATTCTAACAGATGCCATTATTGTTCACATGTATTGAACTCAATGTTGGTTTCGACGTTAAAGTTTTCTAACAAAGCAGAAATTAGGATAAAAATGTCGAAGTACTACTACATTATAAGAACATTGGTATACGAAATTCAGTTGGCAGGTTCCGCGACTGTATAATTTAAACTAAAGCGCGAACTGGATTCTATGTAAACAACCTCTGTTTGCTAAGCATATTCTCGTAAATGTAAAAACTTAATGTGAAAACTTGAACAATAACACTCAGAACTATGGTTTTAAAATACACTGCTCGCATAAAACGGATATTAATTAAAAGTTTTTATTGTTTGCCGATATCGGACTCTTCGATATATTTTTATATTTCCGCGGAACATTAAATAGCCTGGATGTCATTTTAGTTTATATAAAAATACGTCTTTGCTTTTCTTGCCATGCCAGTATTTAAAGTCAGTTTACCGTATTTACATTAACTTCTGCAGATAAATCGCCGTACCCAAATTATTATTTCCAATGCTGTCGTTGTAAATGTTACCTGTAAAACTTTTTAATAAGCACAGAATGATGTATCAAGGAATTCTGCATTTGGCATTGAACGAAAGTTATTGAACCGAACGGCGAAATATAGCAATACGCAAAGCAATGCCGATCTACAGAATAAAAGTTTAATTGCGAAAGTTACTTATGATACGTAGACGTACAGCATCTATTTGCTCCCAAGAACTTTGAACGATAGAGGTTAACATTTTAATATTAACAGTTGTAACTGATATCTTTATTTATGCATAAAAGCTATAAAAGTCAACACATAATACATTGAAAAATTGTTAAGGCATAAATTATAAATTTCTTAAAATAATGCTTTAAATGAAGTCTGGTGGGACTTATTATATTTCTATTGAAATCCTCTTTTACGAAAAATTAAGAGGTGTCATTTCTTTATCTGAGATTTTGTTTCAAAGACTTTTTTTGCGATGTATAACTTCATGTGGTATAATTTTATGTAATAACCTCCATAACTAAGACAATTATACATATTTTTTTAAATATAGTTTTCTCTAAACGAAAATTGTGAGAGGTATTTAGGAAAAGCGTCAAAATATAGCATTTAGAACGATTTAGAGGTAGATTCAAAGTAAGATATAATTTAAAAATTTGCTTTTATTAACATTCTTACTATCTAAGAATAAACTTGTGACTTCTGTTAGTGAGATAACAATATTTTAAACCTGTTTTTACAACCAGGTATGAGAAAATGACGTTTAAAAGTGGTAAGATTTTTGCAGACTCCACCTGGGTGGTAATGCAGTGGACATTGCCAGTTATTCTGCCGCTTCGTTATCAGCCACACGACTTGCAATTAAAAGAATGCGGTAAAAAAGTTATGTTAAGATTAAAGCTTTAATCATCTATATAAATTCTAATTACTAATACATATGTATATATATGTCTTCAAGCGATGTTGGAAAGAAAGAGCCCAAGAGCCTAATAAATATTATTTTGTTTAGTCTAAGAAATCATATACGTGTCTTTAAAGGATCAAATATGGATTTTAAAGTTTTCGGAAAATTTATGAATTCGTTTCGGTAATCCAGAATCATAATTATTATTGAAACGTTTCATAAACTCTCACACGTGTGTATCAATGGAATGAAAGAAAACAGGGAAAGTTACAGAGTTTATATTAGCGAATTCACTGGCTTGTTGTCTTTATTATCATAACGCTTTTTAAAGCTTAATGTCAATATAGGTATAGATCTAATAATACAAAATTTTTAATTGTTATGTTAGAATTTTTTCACATATATACCTAGTATATATCTGGTGTTATCTACCTGAAGTACATCTACTACTTGCTCTTAGTCTTTGCTTCTTTTTGCATAAAAAAGAAGCTGGCTGACGATTATTTAGTTGGTTTTACTTATCAAGGAAGTTGTGTACGCATTAAAAGATCACAGTATCTTTTACTTACCCCAAAATAAGTGTTCATCGTTTAAGAAAAATATGAGAATGTTACGGTCAAAGATTACCTGTGAGATCGTGGATCAATTGCGGGCAGGCAATGAAATCTGTTCCGATTTATGTGCCGTGCGTTACCGGTGGCGATTGGGCAGCTTTATCTTGTTTACGGCCAGGCGTCCTGACGCTGGCGTCGGTGTGTCTGGCAGAGTGTGGACTAAAAGGAAACAAAGCTAGCATTTTTCAACGGGACAGTCCTGATGCCCCTCCGGCTTATGTAACAGATACAGTCTCATAGCGCTTTTTTTTTCTTAATTAGTAATTACAAAAATAAACATGATTTATCGCCACCATAAAATCATTTTATTCATATAAAATGTTAACACCAATAAAGTGCACGTGTGTTTTTACTTTTTTGTTTTTACCACGTGATATGGGATTACTTAGGGAACAAAACCGAAAACTTGAAAACTCACTTAAGTTCGTTTCTGAAATTCAGACTTTTGAACATTAAACATAAATTAACCATGTCACTCAATTAACTATTTTGAAAACTTTAAATATATTTAAAAGAAAAGGAAAAAGGCTATCTATAATTTGACACCAAGTTCGTGTCGGTTCTTAATTTTCTTCTTGTAACCTGGTTACTTAATGCTCTTGACAAAAGACGTTGTCACTGTTTAACAAAACGAAAAGCTTTTTAATCAGTTTGTTCGCTTCGTCCTTTTATTAGAATCCAATATCTGGTGTCTAGTATTATAAGCAGTAGCACAGTGCCCTGCGTATTAAGCGACGAATCCAAACGTCATGTATGAAATTCGATAGCCAGTTACAGTGTGGTTATAGGATTACGTATAATGTTGTTGACAGATTTCTTCTATTAGTACTATGACGAATATACTATTATACGATTGCATGTATGTAGTTCTGTGTTAACTATAATGCTGTATTAAATCTCAAGATAAAACCAATTAGCCATTAAAATAATTATAATATAAGTAATGTGAGTTGATAAATAAATTAAAATTACTATTTTATTTTGTTAACCGATGTTCTTCAGATATATAGTTAACTTCACTAACAGGTTAATATAGAAATAGATGCCATTTAGTTAAGCTATTGTGCGAGCCCGTTGCTACCTGAGATAATTAATTCGGAGTTTATATACATCTGAAAATAAGGTGTTGTACAGTCACCGGTTATAAAAACACAGTTAAGAAACGGGGGACGCCTTATTAAAAACAAACATAATCAGCCTCGAGCGTTGCCGAAACAATCTAAAATGAATAAATGAACGGCCCCTGAGCGGTAATTGTGTTAGCGGTCGCATTAAGGTAATGTTTATTTGCGAGAAGCTTATCTAGTCTTCTCAAACGGCACTAAAATTGTTGGTTAGAAGGTAGTTAACCCTTGCGGGCGGAGTGCGGGAAGGTGGGAAGGGGTCGCGGCCGCGGCGGGCCCGCAATAGATAAAACAGTGATAGAACATGCACCGCACCGCCTCTATGAATAATTCATTAGTTTCAGTTGCCACTTTTGTTGGTATCGGTGGCTTTTCAGCGTTTCGCACCGTCAAAAATGTGCGTTGCGCCCCGCGTTATTTCCAAACCGTACTCTCGCCGCCGCCGTCTCGTTAATTTGAAAGCCTTTTCTACTTTTATTCTCAATGTCTAGTTAAGTAAGGCATTTTGCCAGTCATTTATTTGCGTTTTATGGGCGATATACGTTTCTTTCACTTTCGATCTCTTTTACTTTTAATGTTACTTTTATATTGTGCTGCCGTATATTCACTTTATCTTTAGCAGCACATTTAATAAAAAAACTTTGTATTTCTTAGGAAATCTTTGATTTTATCTTAAAAAAAATATTTATTTTATTTGCTTAAAATATTTTAAACAAATTAAAATTTATGGACCGATAGATAATTTTACTTCAGTGGTTCATCTCGGACTCTGCAAAAGAGTTCTACCCCTTATAACAGTAGTAGTTTTTCCACTTAGTAGTTACGTGAAATGTTGTAATTTTTTCTGTTTAATTAACGATCTTTTTCGGTCTACGTTCATGGATAGTGGAACTGGTTTGGAATTGCTTGTAAGTAAAAGGAGTTCTCGCCAAAGGTGCCTTTGCAATGCCATAGTAGATTATGTAGTAGTAAATAAATTGAACTAGTATCCATACACCATGTTCCAAGA
Source organism: Eurytides marcellus marcellus (assembly GCA_018247955.1). NCBI lineage: Eukaryota > Metazoa > Arthropoda > Insecta > Lepidoptera > Papilionidae > Eurytides > Eurytides marcellus. Next base: position 6,048 of record DWHQ01000941.1, on the reverse strand, counting down.
TCCATAGTTCGTGTATTACTGAAAATTTTCCCAAACCCAAACACTACCAAAAAACCTCAAGATACGACGTATGTATCTTTACGGCATAATTGTTGAGTTGTTAAGTTACCAAAATATCTGTTAAGCTGGAATAACGATAAAATAGCGCAAGCAACCATTTCTTTAACAATAACAATATTTTTTAACTTTCGGCAATAAATCCCGTAGATGCTTAATTTTATAGGAACATAAGAGTTAGTACTTAAGATGCAAAGACCGTTAACCATAGCCATATCCGCGCGCCGCTCGCACCCCTGCGGTATCCGCCATAATTTACGATCATCCCAAAAAAATCCCGGGATTATTTTTATTCGATAACAATAAAGGCGTCGCATACGAGAAGCAGAGGGTTACCTTTATTATCACTCAGTGAAGGACGGTTCTTTTACAGCTTTACACGTGCATAAGATAATTTGTTGGTTTTTTTTTTATAACGGTAGCTTTTGATTTTTATATGACTGCTCTTCGGCAGTAAGGGCCCCTTCGGACGTCCATGTCTGTTTATATTTACTACTACTCTATTAATGTGTCATGTTGTTGATGGTTTGGCTTTTCGGAAGTTTTATTTGACATAGTTTTTTTCAACATAGATAAAAAAAATATAAGGAAAAATTTCACCAGATATTGTTAGCAAAAATCGTCTTGAAATAGTTTTCATCTCGAGACGGTTTTAGAAAATTTTGGTATGGTGGTAATAGCTTAATACAAGTTTTTGAAGTAAAACTTTGGTTAAATAATTGTTATTCCGTCCGTTCAAAAAAAAAAATAAGTAGAAATATATCCTTACTAGTATCTCAGATATGATTTTTTTACCTTACATACGCAAATTTTACACGGATAAACACCCAGATCCGGAATAATTATCTGTGGTTCATACAAATTTTTGTCCCGAGTGGGAATCGAACTCACCACCTGCGATGCCAAAGCCGTAGCTTAGCAACTGCGCCAAACGGATCATCAAAATGCTTAGATGTCCTAAAAAAGTTTTTTTTATCTTGTTTACTACACTCGTCATCCCAGATAAGTATCAATAGTGCTCCATAGCCTTGTCATTACATTGGTTTAATTCTATGTCATAGATTTTGGATTCGTTGATAAATCAAGTATGTATATTTTAATATGTATGACTATAAAATAATTCATAACGAGACAAAATTGCCGCGTCTGCCTTGAAATATGAAAAAAGAAATATAATGTGTGCCTTCTATATGTAGATTATAAAAGTTTTATTTCAAGAATTTATTAGACATGTTTAATGAAGGTAAAGTCGCGATTACAACGTTTCTAATATTCAGTTTGATTTTTTTTCTTTTTATCCAATTCACGTTTCAGTGTCTCCGTTACAATGAAGTCAATGTGAAAAACGATCAATCGCAACGCGATTTGAATAACGATGTACCGGGAGCGAACGGCCACGTCTGACTCGCTGGCGGCGGATTAGGCGAGGCCGAAAGTGATCCGTTATAATTTCTAGAGTGGACAGTAACGGCTGGTACGCACAGATTAGGCCCTTCGATAAACAATAGCATTAGTATGCGGGGACGCGTTGACCGGCGCCGATCGGCCTGCTCGTGCCCGGATTAATTTGCCTCCTGGAAATTATGGGGCCCTCTACGCGGGGCGTAGCGAGACGATCGCATTCACTAGTCCGGATAATATTGCTTTGTTTTCACCGGCACTTGCACAGTCAATTTATCTTAGCTCGATACATAAAGATAGCTTATCTATATTTTAGACCGCTTTGTATAACGGTCGCATCTCTGCCCGTGTAGTCTAGTATAGTCCTCGTATTAATGTTTTATATTAATGTAATGCTTACGATGCCAATATTCATATATCAATTACGTACATTACATGACATATATGTATGTTTATATAGTATGTATTCTCTTTTGGCATTGATTAAAGTTTTATTTTTAATTTAACGAGGTGTTACATTTAAACTGAAAATTACATTCAACCTCCTTTATTAGTTCATGAACGAATGAATTAAGAAATTTAACACAAAATTTGTGAACTGTGATCCATTGCGTCTTTGAAATATTACCTTTAAATTTCATGCGCTTGTTCGTTATTCATAAACTTAGAGTTTCGAATTTTGTTTCTTTTTCCATTGAACTATGTCCAAACTAGTTTATGCGGGAAAAGTTGTGTAAAAATGTCAACATCACAAGATTGATCGGCTTTTAATAGTGTTTACTGTTTGACCACAAAATTGACTGAAGACAAGACTTCAGAAGAAAAAAGTATCTCATCATTTTAATACTATTTTAACTGGTCATTATGTGATGATAAAAAACAAAGACAATTTAGCAATTTATATTTCTATGGAACAGGATAATTTTTTTTATTTAAAAATAACTCTTTCCTATTGTAATAAACTTCATCTTCATCTTACTGTAATAAACTAGCCCTCAAGAATCTAAACTATTATTTGAAGTAATCATAGAAGTTAATTAGAGTTTTAGATAGAAGTTAAAAAAACGAACCATTGTAAAAGTCAACCCTGTAATTTAAGGGTGATTTTAACGGAAGGCAATAAGCGTTAATTTTATTTGGTCGCCCCATGGTGTCCGGTTTCGACGGAAGTAACTCCACGCCTACCGTGTTGTGGCTAAGTAATGAGCCGGCCGTTACAAACGTGACAATAATGATAAAAGGTTATATGATTTTGTATCTGATGTACTCAATTCTATTTTCTATTAAGCAATATTTTACAGTAAGCTATTTAATGTTTGTTTGTTATTGTTGGACAAAGCACTCAAAAACTTGATTAAATAAACATCAATAAAACTTATTCATATAATGCCATCGATTATTGGTAGAAAACCATTTTATTTTCACACCCTGATCTAAAGATTAAGTTTTAATTCGTTTGAGTTTCCCTCTGTACATAAAAAAAATCGCAAAATATCATCGGCTGACGAAATTATGAACTTGAGGCCCAATAAATCAAAAGCTAATTTGGTTCGAGATTTGCGGCAAGCGATGCGTACCGTAATGTTTTCTTTACATCAAAAACACATTTAAAAGAAGTTAGATTGGCTTACGGGAGTTGGCGGGCGGCCATACGTAGTTGGAGCCTCTTCGGCGCCCAAAAAGCCGGCCCTTATCTTCAAAGATCCACCGCATATTGTTTGCAGGCATTTCAGTCCATCAAAATATGACGGACGGAAACTTTACCCCGCATAAATTATATTTGTGACAGGGCGCGTGGCATATTAAACTCGATTTCAACGTTCAATTAACAAAATGCATTTATTTAAAGCAGTCGTAAAGTCGTGGATATTTTTGCGCCAAAAAAATTTATTGATTTAATACAATTTACAGTGTTTACTAAAGTTTTTATATATATCGGGCTGTTTTCTTATTTCTTACTTGTAAATATCAATTTCATTTTATGTGTTGAGACAATTTCTGATTTTTGGGTAAGTTTAATTAAAAGAACAATTTAAAACAAGCTTTATTTTGTTTATAACCTATTCACAATATTATTACGTATAATTACGTAAGAGGGCTTACAAATATTAATATCTCATACAATGCACATTTTAAACAGTCAATACACTCTGTTATTAAAAACACACTTCATTACTTTGGCTTAAAGAATATATTTACATCGATTTTTCTATGCAGCATTCATCTTACTTATAGCGTTTTGGCAACGAGATAAATTTAACATTTAATAATATAAAAGACTAATTAATTGACAGAGGAAAATGGTTATGTGATAAAAAAATCAATGATACAAAATGAGTACAAGTTTCTATGAAAACTTAAATTACAGTTCCGATTTAGAAAATAAGGATTTTGATATTTTTTCGCTAATACGTAAATAGTAAATACTAAATTTAATATTTTTTTACTGTCACAATTTTTCTATTCTTGGGCAAAATATAATATCTTTAAAGGATATTGCAGAAACTATAACAATTTGATTTAACAACACTTTAAAATTAACTGAAAAATTACATCTCAGAATTTTGTGAGAATTTCTTTGCGAGAAATTGATTTTGTTTTCCATTAATTTATTTTAAACAAATTCGAAAATTTAATTTGAAACATTATAACATTAATCTTTTTGCAAATTTTATGTAAGCTGTTAATACAAATATACTTTGAATATATAAGCTTTATTTGTGTGTGCAATAGTATGCGTATAGTATTTACGATTTTAAAGTGCTGCTAAAAAAAACAAATTATTTATTACAGCAAACATGATCAGGAAGCTCGTAAAATAAGTTGGTAAAAAGTCATACATTTGTTTCAGTCTTACGCTAAGTATTGAACTAAATGTTACAATTTATGTGCACTTAATGTTATTTAAATACATGTGCAATTATCAAAATTAAGTGACCATGGAACAGTAGGTTTAATATGTAAACACAAGTATAACATACGTAAGTAATTTCTTAGTCGTATGTTTTAAAAGTCTGCTACACAATGATGATATAGTATTAAAGGAACTAGTAAATATTGCATATATCAACAATTTTAATAAATATTTATACGATTTTTTAATACGTGAAACTAAAGAAGTCAACAGGTGATGCAATAGTTATTATTCTTAGTGCTATGTTAATTACTACGTACGATCTAAATACCTGTTTTCAGATAGTTTAAATAAAAGGTTGAAATAAGTGTTTAACTGAATGATAATGCAAGTTTTTTAACAAAATGTTTATTTCATCACTGCACATATGAAAGCACAGATATATTTAACATTAACTACACATTGAGTGACAACTTTAGAGCCAACAAAAAAAAAACATTCACGGGGTTTTTTTATATATTTTGTTTTTCTTTTTATTTTGAGCGGTTAGAACCTATATTTTATCTAATTACTTTTAATATGCCAGCAATGTAAATAAAAAGGTCTAAAAATAATAAATTAAATATAATGTAAAACAAATCCATACGTAGCTTTTTCGTCGATTTGCAGCACCTGTAACATATAATTTTGTTGTGAGTTGCACTTGTATTATGTAGTTATTAAACCAAGTTCTATGAAATTTTTTCAGTCTCCCTGTTCAAATATTACTTAGAAAATGCGACGAGTGTTTTCTTAGAAATTCTTAAACAAACAACAAATACATGCATACTAGGGATGTTACGGATATTCGTACCCATATTTGCATTTGCGAATCTATTTGGACATCTGCATTCGGAAAAATCAATGTGAATGTTCATGCGGATGTGACTGTAGCTCAGATCGAGTGTCGTGTGGCGTTGGCAAGTATTGATCGACCAATACATGTAATTATAAAAATGAAGAACACCGAGGATGTGGTTCTCATATTTCTCAGAAGCCTGAAATTATTGAGAATAAGAGTATATTCCTCGGCAAAAAAATACGGAGCAACTGTTAGAATGTTATGTTTAAAAATTATTTGATCGTGCCTTTACTCATCGCGATATTACTAGGATTTTTTCGAGATGATAAGACAAGCAAATCGGGCGTATGGTGGTAAACGAGGTTCTTGTCCGTAACAGCGCAGATTCGCTTAGTGCTTTGAATTAAGTTAAAACATTTCTGCGTTGTACGCCACAAAGTAAGGAAGGCGTGTCTCTATGTATAGACAAATTCGTTTAAGGAGTGGAAGTAAATGTAACGCGGGTTAAATTAATAATAACACGAATGGCGTTGAAGTTAACTTATTTTATTGCTCAACTAACTCGCCAAATGCTAATGCGTTATTGCTCCAAACTGGGCAAATATTTGTGTGATTTGCAAATAACTCTCCCGAGTCAGGGTTTCATATTTCTGGAAACCCCTGAAAACCACATGTGACATTATTTCCTTGTGATCTTTTCGTTTTTGATTAAACAATAAAGAAAAGATAGATACAGTTGAGTTTAATTATTTATTTATTTACTCTTTATTGCAAGAACCAAAAAAACATTGGAATTTCAAACTTAATGTCAACACAATGTCAAGTTTTTTGTTTTAAAGGCGCTCTAGCTTGTTAAGAAGATCTTTGTTTAAGTCCGAGTAGCACACATCTACGT
>DWHQ01000940.1:0-11972 GCA_018247955.1 Eurytides marcellus marcellus | reverse complement strand
ACATGATGGTAAGCGATCACCGCGGCCCATGGACATTCGCAACATCAAATATACACATTCCAAACTTGATAGTGTAGTTTGGCGGATATATGAGAGTATTTGTAAGGCATCAAACAATATAATCAATAACATCTGTTAATGAGAGTACACAAATACATCAATATTACAATTTTAGTGGAGCGGAGAGACATGTTTGACTAGATTTTTTTATATAAATATTTCTAACCTGTATTTTTGCATTCGATGTTTACTGGATTATGCGTTAAAATCGATTACTTATAATTTTTATCATTGTTGTATACTATTGCATATGCAACTGTATCGATTCTTATTAAATTTAATAAAATAAAAATACAAATAGAATAAAATAAGAACTAACGATCTCAATGTCTGTATGTTCTCGTGTTACTTATATTACTATTGTTTTCTCTTGTAGGTAGATCTGAATTGATTTTCTTGACTTCGATCAGGAGTGAAAAAGTTATTCTACACAATTACATTGTTCGTAATATGTGAACTTCGGGTTTAGATAAAAGTTGTGCACTTTTCAAGTTTTACAAGTGAGTCCCTTTATTCTTTGCAGAATTAGAACTCGGGACACAATGCGTCGTGGAGATGGAGGGGCAGCAGACCATTCTGCAGTATCCGCAGTCAGCGCACACAGACAAAGAAAGGTATGCATCATTGCAGTGCGTCGATCGGGCCAATTGGACAGTTATAAAAAAGTATTCCGTGGAATCTACATCATGACTTACCACGTATACTTTAAATATGTCGCTTTGTTACACACATACGTTTTGGGTGTCGTAATGAAAGACAAGTAAACATAAAACAGTTTTTTCTCTCATATAAAACTAAAAGTAATTAATTAAATTTAATTAATTAAATAATTTGAAAAAAACTGTAACGTCAAATGTTATCCACTAAAAGTTTAAAAAAATGTATTTGAACTCGAGTGAAATATTTGAACAAAATATATATAAATATATAGGGAACTCTCCCTAGCCACTTGAACTTGTAGTACAAATTGAATAAGTAACGTGAACTTGTAGTACAAATTGAATAAGTAATCATTCAAGTAAGGCAAGGAAGCATTGTTTTGCAATCAAACTGGGGTACTACAGCATTGCCAGTTATTCTACTGCTAACAATAATGTGTAAACACTAATATTGGGCTTGAAGAGCCAAGTCATCAGCCCAATGGCTAAGAGATATATTGTCTTACATGTCTCTAAGTGATGAGTCCTGTGTACCACTGAGTTGATATAGGCAATCGTGTCGCTTATCGCCGGGAATGCAATTTACTTGTCTTACGTAACATAATTTTCTAAAAAAAAAATGTGCTAATAATACGAGTACGTAAAGAGCCTTTTGCAATGGTTTCAAGTAGGAAGTTTTAGCAAATAGCGTGGTCGACCTCACCGAGATGCCCTTGTCCCAGATTCCGTGCTCGAGGTATAAAGGAATAAGAGGAAGTGTACGGTTGCTCAATTGCAAGGATAACGCCCGTCTCGCTCCTTTATGTTTTATCACTCGCGTTGTTTTATGTTAATTAGCTTCCTGATAACCAAGTCCTTGGAATCGGAGGTCTAGGCCCTTCTTATGTTATATCAGAACGGCTGTTTTGTTATACAATAATAGCTTATCTACTCTGAAGTTTTAATCTTATTTATAGTTTAATACTTGAGCACGCTAGAAGTTAGTTTAGTTAACAAAGGCTTTTAGGTTCTATCTATTGAGTTTTATCCTTAAAAAGTAATTACCTACGGGCCGCAGTTGGCGGAGATATCGCGTAACATGTTGATGATAGAAGATCGGGCCAGTTGAGAGCTTTCCCCTCTTTTTTCGAAGTCGGTTGAGAAGCGGTGCATTCGCCACAGTACGCCGCCGGCATCGTCCTTATCGCCCGATCGGCGCGCTCTAACGGCACCGTGCCGCCGGCGTCGGTCGAGACGCTCTGATTGCCGCGTTGTGCAACTGCCCCCGTGCTGGCGAACGAAACGACCGAGTCTTGACCGCCCCGCTGAAGAAACGAAACACAACGACATGGTTCTTTTTTCCAAAATTAAAGAACGATGAAATGCTTTTTTTATGGAGTAGGCTGACAAATGAGCAAGCGGCTGATGATAAGCGATCACCGCCGCCCATAGACACTTGCAACGTTAAAGTACTTGCAAATGCATTGGCAGACTTTAAAGAGGAGAATTTTTGAAAGAGGGAGGAAGAGAGAGAGGTAGGGAGGATGATAGCGAGGTGATGGGAAGAGGAGAGGATACGGGGGAAGGGGATGGAGGCAGAGGAAGGTAGAGGAGTGAATGAGGGAGGAAGTGGAGTGAGGTAGATGGGCCACCGGCCACCTCACTCACCGGACGAAACGCGTGGAGCAAAACACTTCCACTTTTCTGTGATCGACCTCACACTTATCGACTCGTACTTATCCGGTTCGAGCCGGCTCATTCAGCAGCGGGTACAGCTGCGTGGCTCTACCACCGTAATGTACTACCTGGACGTCTAATGACACGTGAAACGCTGTCCGTGAAAGCCTGTCCATTCGATTTGCGTCTGTACTACGCTTACGTCATATAGCTATGTAAAATGGCGTATCTTTCTGTCCAATAATTTATCTGGAAACAATAAAATACAGTCAGATACAGCTTGCACATAATTGCTTTACGGCTGAAAAACTGACCATGTTTCGGGACTTCCCCAGGCCGCCTCTAAAAGAGCTTATCGTAAGTGTCAATGGGCATCAATGATTACTTATGCAAACGCTATTCGCTTACTTAAACGCTCGCTTGTTTGAAACCTGTAAACGTACTTAAATAACAGAACTTGAAAAATAGAAAGAAAATTAAAAAGCCCTGACGTAATAAAAAACTAAAAGATAATATGTTATTGATCTTTTAAGTTTTTATAAGCAGTAATACTTTTATACCCAAGCGTCGTCGCGTTGGGGGACCGTACGAAAGTAGGTTTGAATCCCTCAGCAATTTATTCATATTCCTTTTACTTCTTGCGATCATTTTACTGAGCCGAATCACGACACCTATGATGTATAAGTCAGTAAGGAGTTGAGTATTTTCCGATTTCTAAGTTATGCTTCAGAATTAGGGTAAAAGTAACCTAATTCTAAAACATAGCTGCTGAACAATTAATAGTACTTGCAATATTATTGAAGTTGCTTTCATGCTCTCATCTCGAAAAAAGTCAAATATATCATTTGAACGGCTGAACAAAATTTTATGAAACCGCTTCAAAGCTCTGAATGAAGTAATCGAGGAAAAAAACTGCGAACAAAATTTTAATTCTATTCATCCATTTGGGAGCTCCGATGGAAAGGCACACGTACGGAGATTTTTGCGTCGTGGTTAAAAAAAATGTCACGTTTTTAACCGTGATAGGGTAAACGGTAAAACGCCTCGTTAAATCAGTCCCCCATGCCGGAGTTGCATGGCTTGCATTTCATGTCAAGATGTGATCCTGTCGCCTAAGACATTTATCGTGTATTTAAATAGACTTTATAAACTTTATAAAGGAAGAGATTCCGAGCTCGCTTATGGTACGCGATATTTGCGTCAATTGTCTAAGCATTTAAATTGTTGTAATATATTTATTTTTTAATATATAAGACGCTGGCCCTATTTTAACATTGAAATATCTTCTGTTATTTTTGAAAGAGGGAGGAGGAGAGAGAGGTAGGGAGGATGATAGCGAGGTGATGGGAAGAGGAGAGGATACGGGGCAAGGGGATGGAGGCAGAGGTAGGTAGAGTCACTTCCTCCCTTGAATATGTAAGAGCGATTTGACTTACATAGATTTTACACGGACAAAGGCACTGAACATCGAAGATACACTACGGGATCCCTAAATTAACTAAGATATGTTTGTAGATTAAAGTATATATTTTACCCGATATTTTATTATATAAATACAGTGATAATGCTCGAAAAATGTAGCATTTTCACATAAAGAAAACTACGCGAAGCAGTGCATTATGTTAAAGTAATGCTCTCCCTTACCGCATTGTTGTGTAAATACGTTTAATTAAAGCATTGCCAAGATTTGAATTTAGTGCGCAGTCTCTTAAGTTGCGTGCAATTTCCACTTGCAACACTTCGTGCCGATTTAGAGCTAAAATCCGAAACCGTAACGTTGAGTCATCGATTTTGTATAATGCAGAGAGAACGTCCACTTCGGACGTAACAAACTACAATCGACTCTACAATATTCTATTAGTTGATTGTTTAAATTACTCCACGGGCTGTTTGTTCTACGGGCGTACAATTTAACCATTGTAACGAAATTTAAACGATTTTAAAGTTTAAGTAAATATAGTCTTATTTCAATTTATTTTGATCGATTCAAATCGATAAGACTTTCGGGTGAGGGGAAAATTTACCTTATTAATTATAAAACTCAGACGATTTATAAATACTAGCGATAGCTTAGTGGTTGAAATCGACCAAGGAGGTTTTATTGAGAGTCTTTAGTAATTGAATAATAAGGTGTTTTGACTATGATATTTATGATTACGCAAATAAAGTATTTGACATTAGTGGTATAAAGGTAAACAATGAACGAATTAGCAAATCTAATTTCATATATATTTTATTCAATGTAAACTATAACTCTGCCAAATTTCATTCTCCTCCGCGAGCGCAATAGGCTTTAAAAGGGGTACAAAGTTTCCTTTTCACGTATTAATATATAGATAATTGAGATTTAATTAAAAATGCAGACCGAAGCGAAAAAAATATATATAAAAAATTACATAAAAGTGTTTGTTCGCCATTTTCAAAGTCATTTTATACCTATATCTATGTTTATTAGCACAAGTTTTCGTTTTACATTTAAACGTTCATGATGCCCCTCTTATAACTTTAAATCCCTTTGTTACTCGACATGGCGTTAGGGTTCTGATGATATCAATTGCATCTGAATTGGTCTGGACACTTAATACCTGTGGAAAAATAAATATTTCCAACGTAACTCACGTTATGTTTTCACATAAATACTAAACACATTACTTAGGACTTCTGTCTGTCCCGTGACCAATAACACTATAAACTATTCGAAACAGAGAGAAAAAAGAAAATTCGAATGGGTTATATCGTATACTTGTTTTATTTAATAACACATTACTCTTTGGGCAGTCGTGTAATAACATCTCGCCTCTCTTTGAAATGTAAACTACGTGAAGAATATGGAAAGTTATTTGCGTGCCGTACGGAATCCGGACGAACGGTTTCGCCGTCAATTTGTTCCGCTTTTATGACACCGGCTCCGTTGCCAAGAAATTAGAGGCGCTTTTTCGAAGCGGAGAAATATTCACGGCTGTTGAAACACGCAAGAGACGATGTAAACTTTGTTTTCTGTGTTAAGCATTTAAAAATATGTATCTTTCAAAGTGACTTCTATTTCAGATAATAATGTACCTTATCGATACGATTTGTTTTTGTTTTAATACGACTTTGAAGTGATCTCGTGCTGTTGACATTGTAACCTCACGATTGATCAGGGTTATTCAGATGTACGATTAGCATAGGAGCCTTGCATGTTATTGACAATTTGTTGATCTGCTTGAATTGTTAATCAAATTTATTGGGTTATATATGTTTTTTTATATGTTGTATTATTTTTAAAAACGTTTATTATAAATACACCACTGTTTGATGTTTTGCAACTTTTAAAGTCGAACGTCGTCGTCTTTTTTTTTTTTTCATTATTATTATCGACTTATTCTTTTACTATCAAGTTTAATTTTCCACAACACAGGTTGTCCTAGTGTGGACGCAAGTAACTTAAAAGTGTGTTCTATAAATTCGTGAATAAATATATTATTTTTCGAGTTTCTCTTTTTCTCGAAATTTATTTCGCTATTCATCAAATCTACAGACAAAGGCGATATAGTTTTAATTTTGTTAGTGAGTGTGTTAATTTTGTTAGTTTTATAATTGTCGAAAAACTATTTCCATGTTGAAGAAACTTCCTCACAACACGGCATGTATTGAGTATGGCGGCGTTTTGCATCAGAAGCGAGAAGCAGAGAATGCGAGTGATCCGTACACTATTTTGTTATAAGTGAGTAGAGCCGCAAACAGCAGCTTGTGATTAAATAAGTATAACGTAACCCGACTTAACAAAACAACGGGCGAGCTTGTCGTTTATTTTATAGCGATCCGGCAATAAAATCGATTATCGTATCGGATCGCGGCGAGGGACAGCCGCCCGGGGACATTTTAATGAGGGAATGTCGTGATGTCAACGGACGGATCGACGGAGCATTTGTCTCTCCGAATAATGGGTTACCGCTGAAATCGTGTCTATCAAAAACAATTGCGGTGCATTTATTCCGCCGTTATTTCCTTTTACGTATTCTAGAATATTCGGTGTGTAAATTGAATATGTGTATAAATATAATAAATGTAGAAATAATTAAAGTACTCGGAGTATAAATGATTGAAGGGACCAGCGTTATAGAATAAATCATTAGGAATGTACAGACGGCTATCGATAACTGTATATTTCGTAGTGATAACTTAATAACGTTTTGTTTTAAATCTTTAAAAGTACTGGAAGGTTTTATGGTACACTCGTTTTAGTATATAGGAAAAATAAAACAAAATAAATAAAAGGATACAAAAAAAAATCATTTTGAAGCTGTAATAAGACTTATAAACATATGTAGATATACATAATATTATTGTTATGATTATTTCAGATAGCTCTTGTGTATACGAATACAAAATGAATACAACGGATGGGTACCTTGCACTTCCAGATTGCAGTTATCCTTACTCATCTAAATCTAAGAGTATGTTTGTTGGTTAGTCATTCTTAAAGATTAAAAATATCATGTTGGGCATGTAGTTTATTGGACTGGGCACGACATTACGGTATGTTTAACCTTAAACCTCAAAACACGGTTAAACTACCTAAAATCAAATCCTACACTAACGTGAAAATACGTAATAGACATAGACATACACTTGTAATCGCACAAACAAAATGACTATAGCTAGTCACGACGGTAGAAGTCTTATTAAACTAGCTCTTAGGCCCTCATTCGCCAAGTCTCATACCGAATACTTATTTGTCCCCTAAGTTGGTTTAAATAGAAGCTTGTAGGCAACTATTCGTCTACTTACGGTTCGGATCCGTTGTAGATAATCTATAGCGCCAACGAATTTGTCGTCGGCTTCTAGCGATTATGACGGGCGTGTTTCTGGAGCGTCGCCAATGACATTTGGACACGTCGACGAGACCGGTGCACGATTAATTGATTAATCTAACGTCCCATTACTTTATTGCTTTCAACGTCTGTCATGGTCGAAATCGAACATGCAAATGACAAGCGGACAGGGTGATCCAACGGATTTTACGTTCCCGCCGCAGCTAAACAACTGCTACTGTGATGTTTGAAGATGGTGTATAGTTCACCTGATGTTTTGTGATCATCACCGTCAATATATTCTTAACTCATCATCATTGTCAGCCGTTTTTTATCCACTGCTAGATATAAGCCTCTCTTATGGCACGCCACTGAGATCGATCTTGGGCTTTTTTTGTTTCCTACCGCTACCAGCCACCTTTCGGATGTCGTCACTCTACCTAGTCAGAGGGCGTCCTACACTACGTTTGCCAAGACGTGCTTTCCACTCCAGAACTCGTTTACCCCAACGGTCATCGGTTGTGCGACAAATATGACCAGCCCTCTGTCACTTCAGATTGAAAATCCTTAACCCGTGTAATGAAAAACGCATTTACCTGGTGAAAGGTAATTATTATTTACTTGCATAGAATGACGGCCTTTCTTAAAGCCAGAAGACTATATGTGTTCCATAGACAGTTCAAATTAATTTCTTCAATCTATTATTTTTATCGTCAACAAAATTTTGAATTAAATGTTCGGCATAGACAAATTCGAACAGACGATATGGTCGTTCTATTCTTCCAGGCTCAATTCGTACCCGCCGCGTACCGACTAAATCTGTGTAAGTGACGCTTGGATTACGGCCAAATGCGACTTTGTTTCCAACTAAGAGTAGCAGAGCTCGTAACGTAATCGAAACTACTACCACTTATCTTTTAGCTTCGTGTAATTGGACGTTTCGTTTCTCCGTTAGCGATTAATTTATTGGGCAGGGATTGAGTGCGCGGGGACACGTGTTGCGAGCGTAGAGAATTCGAGATTAGCTATCGAGTGACCTCAGAGGGTCGTGACTCGGGCCACGGGCTCCGCCGCGTACCTCACCTACGTGTCGTAACTAACCGGCGAACGCTAATAGACACCTACGAAACCGCGCACGTACTGTTGTGCCACGTCGTGCGTACACAAATTACTTTTGTTCGCATCGTGCCCCGAGAGCCGGCAATTATTGCCTTCTTTCTGGCGCGTGATGGACTCACAATGAGCTCGTCTACTAACGTAATCAAACGGGACCGAGCTCTCTTCTGTACGCAGTATTCACCGACTTTCTACCATTAGTAACGTCAGAAAGTGATCGCGTCGAAAATCTTTGATATTAAATGCATCGGTGCAACATGTACCGACAGTCGGTAGTAAAGGGGGATCACGATTCAACAACACGCTTTGTATAAGTAATAGTAATAGCCCGACCCAATACTTATCGTTTACGCTGCTGTAAACATAAAAAGCGAGATAACAATAACCCGAACCCTTTGTAAGGTTGCCTTATCTAATCTATATTGAAATAGAAAAAACATCAAGGTTCAGAAGTGTATATCAGGCACAAGGAGTATTTCTTATTTTATTTTATCTCCGCGTAGAGAGATAAACATATTTTACGAGCGTTATCTCCGCGCCGCCATCGCATCTATTAGGTCGGTACGAGGCGAGCATAAAACTAAAGAGAACGATTTGGCTTAATAATGTCGTTCCCTCGGTCGGTGCGCGTGGGCGCACCTGATATTCATATACGGCCGCTTATCGAGCGATCGCGCTTTTTGTGCAATGTTTCGCTCAGTAAATGACCGCTGATATCGATTTATATTTCGAATTAATGAATTTTATATTGCGTCTATAAATATTGTGCCATCAAGAAGCGTGTTTATAGTGCTTGTGGTAATCACCATCGTTCGTTATAGTACTTTACTTATTGATGAGTTTTCGATTATTCTTAAACATTAAAAAGAACATTTAGTGTTAAAGTCCGGTACAATCATACTAGTAGCATAAAAGATAATGACTCATCAATATCTCAGACACGCACTATAAACTATTTAATTTTTTTAAATAAAACTTGCCCATAAAATAAAAATATCTTGTATTGTAAGCGTGTTTGGATGTATTTCACATGGACATATACCCATATCCCATAACAATAACTGTAGTTCATACAAATATATAAAGAGTCATCAGATTTAAATGTTAAGCTGTTTTTAAATGTTTTAAGTAGCTAATATGTTATTTGAAGCAGGCATTAATGAATTCCGATATAGATCTTTGCATATATAAAGGCTTTCTGATTCGGGCTAATTAAGAATTAGGACTCGCGGCTGCCGTATCGGACTTTAAAGGAAACCGATAAAAAAAAAATCTTCAAAACCGCCGTTTATGGTCCGCTTCTCCGTCCGCAGGAGTGCCTCGAAACGTTTCACAAACAAACTCGTTTAAGCCCCAAGCCTCGTGGTCGGCCAAATTTGAAATCGTAAAACTTAATTAAAAATCGGAAAACAAATTTCCTTCGCGACGTTTGTTTTGGCATGGTCTTATTTAAGTTAAAACATTGAGCTTTAATAGAGAAGCCATTATAGTATTTATATCAGTCGTAACTCATGTTCGAATTTCGAAATTCAAAAGTTTCTGACTAATTTAACATTAGTTTGATAGTCTTTTTTTATTTAAATCTCGTTCGGAAATGCTAAATATTAAAAAAAAACAATATTAGTCACATACATAGATCAAGTTACTAATAAACATAAACCATATTGCAAACTCCACCTATGAAAACTCGTGGAAGCTGTGAACAAAGGAGTAGTTTGCAGTCAGAGGGGAGTGTTATGTTAATGTTGGCATAAGACGTAATAATATACTCGGGGCATTACGCACTCGGGTTTCCGGTAATAACCAGTTTAAAAGACGAGGTGCTTTCTCACGACACGAACGGCATACGTGGCTGTCACACACGAAGAAAGCCAATCAACTAAATAAAACAATCGGAACTAACAAAAATGCAAACATTCCCATTAAGAGTTTAAAAAAGTTATTTAGAAAAAATAATCCCATTTCTAATTTATTTTTGTTTACGTTTCGCAAAAATACTGTTATTAAGTTGTTTCCTTCAAATAATGATGTTAATCATAACATCTATACTATTCATTTGTTGTATCACTGTTAACTGTAATCTAATTACTCGTAAAGTCGTTGACGGCACTTTTCAGAACGACATTAAACGGGAGTTTTGACAGCTGTTAGTAGATTTTCCGCATTGATTAGGCTTTCATAAATCGGGTGTAAGTTTAATGGAATGCCCGATTATTCACGTCCCGATCGGGTAGGGTAGGGTGCCCGCTAAAGCACGAACACGCTCTCATATTTCATTCCGCCCTAAATGGATTCCGCGTCGGCGGCGAAAAAATATAAATATCGTATGAAAGGGAAGATCAAACGCGTTCGTAGGCGAGCGTGCTTCGCCGGGCCTTTACGTACTCCCTACATCGGTGTCGTCAGCCCGACTCTCGATACGAGGGTAACGCGCCGGATACATTGTAATGTAACTTGAATACGAGATTCGGTTATACCTTTACATAATAGGACCCCGTGGAAGCGTATTGAAATGCGACACGCCGACACTTGTTCGGTTTTGACACGCCGTGCTACTTACTAAGTCGGTATTCGAAATTTAATAAGCTCCTCGATATAAACATAGCACATGTTACCTTTGCCTACCTTTTAGAGTTGAATAGCGTGAGATATTATTATTTTTATGCGTTCGCGGTCACAATGACTAGTTATGAATTTGGTACATTGTTTTCGCATTTAATGTGTGAATGACACGCAAACGGCAAGTACCCTGACGATAATAATCATACGTTCATTACTTTTAACAAAAAAAAATTATATTAACATTTGACTTTAAGAGTCAAATATGCTATAGAAGTACGATACGGCATAAAACCTTTGCGTCAGGCATCCTAGTAAAATTTACATTTCAACGAACTTGTTATTTCCAAACTATGACAGGTAGTAAGCCTGTCGCGTGTACCGTACAAAAATAAAATATTGGCCCGTATTTTCGTTTTCCAATTCAAAAGTAACATTTGCTAATCGAAATCTAATAAACCAATGCATTTATAGCCTTCTTTAGAATAAAGGCATACTTTTTAAGAGTTTTGAGGAATGTAAATATATGTACACTCCCAACAGATATCCAATCGACTTCACAATTTTTAACATGCACACACGTCGGCGACATTCAATGCTAAAAAGCTTTGAAAACATCAATATGAGAAATGCGAAACGATTTGTCTTTATCGCTTCGGGGAATTTATAAATCTTCGTTTTTCGAGTGTAATAAATGTGTTGAGCGTTAAGATTGGATACTTCGTACGGAGGGGGGCGGCGAAGAGGGTCCCGCTGTATTGTCCAAATTGTTCGTGCCGTTCATAATTCGTCGCACGCCCCGTTTCTCACTAACAGTGGTTTTCTCGCCTCGCGATTTAATATCGAGCTCTACTATATTGACGCTGTCATCAATTCTCTGTTCAATTATCGCGTAAACTTTATTTAAGGTTCTGTATCGTTTAATTGCTCTTTATACTATCTTTGTTTTTTTTTTGTATTTATTTCTTTTTGTAGTTTATTGTATACGGCATAATACAAACATTCGGAAATTACAATAAAAGTATATAAGTGAATTGAGTGTCCATTAGAGTTATTTTTTGAGTGGACTAAATTTAAATGAATTTCTTTGAAAAATTTATCGAAATATATTTAATATATATAAGAG
>DWHQ01000939.1:0-11974 GCA_018247955.1 Eurytides marcellus marcellus | reverse complement strand
ATGTATAAGGTAGATTCTTAATTATTTTATTACTTTTTGTAAACACCAGCGTTTATATCAATAACGAATAAGTGTTATTTAATTACTCAAATTAATGTATTTTGTGAAAAAAAAAAATTACATACTGTTATCCCGATTATGACGACCTTAGTAAATGATGAGGTCATTGATTTCGTTAATTAGTGTACCAATGACACTTAGAAAGTATTAACAATATTAACAAGACAAAGCCTGTAGATTTAATTTGTAGTAAAAAATAATTGTCAGAAAAAGTCAACGTTTAAAATCTGTCATTTAAGATTTTTTATGTATATATATTTACGAATAAAAATGTTAAATTAAAAATGTGCAAATATTACCTACCCAGATATAACCCGAAACTATTTATAAACTGTATTCTACGGACAAAGCAGTTTTTCATTATCTATGTGAATCAGAATATTGGTTCACTCGCATTTCTTAATCCATCACGCTTCAGTTGCTTAACGGATACAAACGAAATTTACATCCTGTATTGACAAATGGTATTAAGTCTTGCCAGCTGTAATTAATCTTTACTAAGTCAATTCCTATCATCTACATTTTTTATATTACTTGTTACATTAAATAAGAAATGAAATCATTGTAATTATTTTATATATAATCGCTGTAATATTAAAAGAATTTTATTATTTTGCTACCACTAATTGCGATATTATTTATTGTTACAAATATTTGAATGAGAAATAACTAATAAAATATTACAATTAAACATGATTTCGTAGTTTTTTAAAGTAAAATAAATTTGTTCATTGTTCCGATATATTTTTATGGTTAGACACATTTTCCACTGTCGAATATAACATCCGGATTTGTAAAGAGATGACCACCTAAACTTAGTTAGCAGATATGTTAAAGGAATCTTGCCTAGTCAAAGGAAACAAGTGATTACTGAGTTCAATTGCTTCGACTGTATCTTATAGAGATCCTTAAATATAACCCGATATGTTTTAAAAGGACTCTTTCAACATAGCTTTACTTATAAATTTAACATTTGTTTAATACATTACGTGACAATAATATTGAAGCTTCTTAAATAAACCCCAAACTACGAACCTCTTTTAATCATACCCAAAGAATTCTTCAAACGTATAAGCATACACATTATTTCTTATTATAGCATCTGATGATAATAAATACACTACTTTCATTTAAACACGCATCTTCAAACAATTACGTATTAAAACTGAACAAAAAATCGAATGACATACTTGGGGCGTATCAGCAAGAAGTGCATTTACGGTAATGTGTCCATATCACATTATATGATACGGTTCAATTAAGAAATTTGTACTAAATAACCCGTTCTGCTGCCAAGTCACGAGCTACTTTACTTACAATTTGTGTACTGTTTACTAAGTGATCTCCGTTCCCTTTCTTCACTTAAACGATGTCATGTGATATTAGTTATAAGTATACTTTAAGATGTTTAAATAGGATATAAATTTGATGTAAGAAGTATTTGTTGATGATAACTTTTTGTAATAAATAATATGTAAACCAATTTTAATGTAAATTTGAAAGATCGTGAAATATTTTCGATATTTGCATATCATAAGACATAATATGCAGATAATCAATACAAACAGCGAACCAAAAATTACATTGATTAAAAAATTCGTCTCATAAAACTTCTCTACTTTTTATTCATTTCCGTTAAGTGAAGTTGTTTTACGTAACTATCCACTCATATGTTACGAAATAAAAGTATTTGTCGATAAAAGTAACTTTTGATATGCTTCACTGTTCTTTATATATCTCTTTTTTATATATTTCTTTTAAAAAATCTAGTAATTCTATGTTCGTGATGTTATCGTCATGTTTTAACAATTTTATAAATTACTTAGTAATTAAGTGTGATTAAACGTTGTACTATTAAGCCAAGTATATTAATAAAATATGTCGTTATTTTTTAATAAATAAATTGCTATAAAAAATTATTTCTTATTTACTTAAATTATTGGATTGACTTTTATAAAATTAAAACTAAAATAAATTATGAAAATTAAAAAAAAAAAACTTAAGTGTATGGGATGTGTTTTAAAAAAAAATCATCAACGACTTACGATAGTGATGTAGCTGTTCATTTTGTAGGAGCACGTGCGCGCGGTAAATGCGATGGCGGCGTATCGTTTCGTTTCACAGTTGCACCGCGGCGGGCACTGGTAAGCGCAGACTGATCGAGTCGCTGGTCGGTCGCCGCTCCCGCTGCAAAGCAAACGCACGGTGGTGGGTATTCGACAATTACTGTCAATGTCGCACAGCACTACGTTTAAAACGACAATAGCCGACATAAATCACGCCCGCAAATCGGATCGCGCGGTCGCGACGATTGGGCAACCGCACCAACCGCGACCTTGACAGTAAGGGGCGTTCAGTTTTACGTACTTCTACGTACTGGACCGCAGTGAGAACGGTTCTTGGATGCGTGTGTTGGCTGCGTGAGCTTGGCCCCGGCTATAAGCAGTTAAGCGCCGTAGTCACGTTATATAGGACAGCGCGAGACGCGACCTCCGCAACGCTGAGGGAAGTGGACCGATGAAATAATTGATCGCACTCCCAGCTACGTCTCATCGCTAGGAGATCCGACCTGCTCTATATTACAATGTCAACCGGGTCCGTATCTAGCGCCGAACCGCGCACGTTCGCTTAGTAGCAAATGCTTTCGACATTATAAAATAATTACGCGGATGTATTGTTTCTATTTCTTGTCCTCGCGGCGATATCGAAGGTGTTTTAAGACCATCTAATTTTTATTAGCCAAAATGAGCGAATGATCTTTAAACTTAAGTAACCGGGTTGACTGAGAGAGATTGCCTAAAGGCATTAAGTCCGCCCTTTGTAATCCTTTTTTTTAAGGTTTTGCAATAAAGAATAAATAAATAAATAACAAACAATAATTACGTGAACGTATACCTATAGATTAATTCCAACGAACGAAAAATTTTATTGTTTTAAAGTATCACCGTGGGATTAATAAAACAAATAATAAACAGTGAACGTTCTAAATAATGCGTAAGTTACGTTAAAAGAAAGGTAAAAATTCTTCAATTTGCCCCGCTGTCTACCTCGCTGCCCAATTATAGGACACTGAGGCATTGCTATCGGTAGAAAGATCCTGGAATTAGTCAAGCGCTCGTTACGCATATGTGTGAAACTTCCGCATATCCTGTGGTCTGGCCACGAAGGTGAACGCCCGCGAACAAATGCACCCGGCTACGGACGCTCGTACTTCTGAGACAGACGAAAATTATTAAGGCAAACGTGATTACGGTCACTACAAGCTCACTACAACTTATTCAAGGCTGAAAAGGTTTCTATAGCGATCGCTTCAGTTCGTCGATCACCCGATCCCTGTTGACCATTTTTCTTTTCATTTAGAATTATTCATAATTGACATGAATGTATATAATAGATTTTTTTACTTAAATTAGTATATTTATCGATACTCGCGCCATTAAAACAAAACTGATAACGTAACATTTATCAAAATCAGTCGAACCGTGTAAATGTTGCAAAGGCTTAAAGAATCATAAAAACATACACATACATACAATTGAGTAGAAATAAGCAACAATCATGTTTGAATACCTATACTTATGTATATATTTTTTATCACATTATTTATATTAAATTAACATTATATTTTCATTAGTTTTATAATTTCTTTTTATTAAAAAGTTGTTCAAAATATTATTAAATAATATTCACAAGATACAAATAGCTTTTTTATCATATTGATGTATTTACGTACCTCCGTATTCGCCTTTATGCAAATTGATACTATTAAGAAATATGGGATATACTAATATCATCCATCAGTTTCGAGAATGGCAGGTTAGGCACAAAGAGAACTCGTGATCATTTCCACGAACGATGTGTTACGGGCAATTTACTGTAATAGCACAAGAACCGACACAGGAGCCAGATAAAACCAATCGTTATAAACAATATTAATGTTAACTACATGACCCTTGATAAGAAAATTCAAATAAAACACTTTTAAAACACAAAAAAATATTTAATGCTTAAAAAGTTATTTCAAGATATAGAATGTAATATCGAATGGTATGCGTTGTTATTATTGTATATAATTTTTATTTACTCCGATGCACTTGCTATATTTTTTTTTGCTTAGTTGCATTGACGCAATGTGTAAAACTATATAAATTGTAGTGAATGTTTTACTCTTTTTGTCTCATTACATTATTTTTTTAATTACAAGCGAATACGTCAGCACCACAAAGGAATATCATAATAAAATAAAAGTTGAGCGAATATTAAAGATAAATATTAAGGACCTTACACAAATGTCGTCTAAATAAAACTTCCGCAAAAAATGTTACAACTTTAAGTAATAAGTATGTAATCATTAGCATTTGTCTAATTTCAGTTTAGGGTTATACAATTTACTTTTTTAATAAAAAACGACAACATTGGCAATGAACTTGAAGATCTGACTGACATTGACCCAATTGGTTACAACCATGGTTCAATGATCGAAAGAACGCTTCAACGAACAATTTAAATGATACTATAAAAATGCTTGAGTTGAGTTGAAAACAATCCATGCGCAAGTCAGAGGTATAGTGAGGTACAGAAGTGTCTAATAGTGTGTTGTTGACTACAATTAGCAGCTATATAAAGTAGCGAAAAACGTTAATTAATATAGTTTAAATTTGTTTCAGGAGATTGAGAAGTGACAGATGATGAGATAAATAATTGCTCGTCTTTTCACACGTGTTTTCACACGATCATGGTATCTCTGACCCGTGGGCCTGCCCATAATATCACAGCGCCACACAGAATTTGCTTGGCCTCGTCTCCTAGAGAATTAGATGTTTTATCTATAGTGATATGGGCAATGTTACTGGGCTCAAGCCCACATTGCGTTTCAAACCGCAATGCAATAGCTAGCACATTACTGCTCGGTGCTAGAATACCTGGCTTACCAATGACGCCCAGGCGGAACCTGCAAAAAAGCTCCACCAATCCAACTTTTCTATGTTTATTTGAATACAAAATTTAGCCTTTTGTTAGGCGAGGTAATCAACTTGGACAATTAATGTATTCCTACAAAAGACGTCATCTGGTTAACATTTAAGAACTGACGCTTGAAAAAATATTGTAAAAAACATAAATTATTCTGGTTTAAAGGTCCTTATCACAAATCTTAAATTAATTTTTAAAATGATTCCAACTAAACGGATTTCACAATAGTTTGAAACACGTTAGTTCGCTATTAAATTGCGCAGTTTTACCTTTTTTTAACATGATTTAAAATGCTCATCACTATTCATTACAATAGCTTTGCTATAAAAACAATGGAAAAAGAACTTCGCTTTGAAAATACTCCGACAATCGTAGATTAACATCTATATTTAATTATATAAAAATTAACTGACAAAAAGAATGTTAGCATTATTTAATTGGCTGCGAAAACTTATCGTTGTTATTATTACACACATATTACGGCATTAGAGCGAAACTGATTGTGATCTAGCATTAGAGGATAACCTTAAAATAATGTTAAATTACACACATAAACAATTGGCGTGGACACCGGACAGTCGAGATGTGTACACTCACGGAGCCTTCACCTTGCGATCGGGTCCCAGTCAGCCGTGGAGTGGGTTTAGAGAAAAAAATTGAATTACTTAACACCACGATTATTGGGGCCAAGTTCATTGGGCACGGTCGGTTTGCCAGCCGCGACGTGGACGCGGGTACGCGCATGCAACGCATAACTTTCGTAATTCCGTTTTCGTGCAACCGGACGTCTGTACTTTCAATTGTTTTGTTCGTAGGCTCATAGATCTAAATGACCACGGCACCAATCCGCAATGTACAAAAGAACTGACAAAAAATGTTTAAAGGTATGTTAGTATTAAGATACGGTGTGTTGTCCTTAATGTCCTAAAGTCCAACTATAGCAAGGTGATGTCCATTGTGATATAATTGAGATATGATTGCTATACTCGTATGGCAGGACTGTTGTAGAGGCTGCTTGATAAAAACACTCCACTGTTTCCAGTTATTCCACCGCAAAGTAAGTCTAAGTCAAAATATACCCCTTCAAACTGAAAATGATTTCAGTTTAAAGGGATATATTTTGAAAGAAATACGCCCTGTATTTCTTACTTCTTCTTCACGTTCTGACACTAAATTACAATTTCGATTATTTTGAATATTACAACAAAACGTCTACATATGGGTACGCCTTCTCTTAAACTTTATTGTACAGATAAAGTAAACTAGCACTAACCAGCATATCATAAAAAAATATTTAATAATAAATTTTCAATCGCTTTAATTTTTGTAGATAAACGTAGATATCACGGGAATTTTCATCCTAAGATTGTCGTAAACATTTTCTTGCTTTCTTGGACTTCGGCGACAACTTAATCTTCAGACTTTTTTATTTCAACGTAATATCTGAGCATTTTAGAGTGTTAAGTGGATACACCTACATACCCGATAGATAATAATTCAAGGCGATATATTACTAACTCTTATAAGGCTTCTTCATATAATTTTGAAATTAAAAAAAAATTATGAAATTTATACCAACTTTTCATAATGGATAAGGATCAATCCAATATTTGTAAGATTTCTGCGTAATGTAAGTATTAATGGTAGTTAAATAATTACTGATTGATCCGTTCCACTACTGAAAAAATAAACAAGATAAGCTATTACGTTCATTGTTTACGTTTGTACTATAAACCTCAAGACGTAATTTGTGAAATCGTAAATATCATAGTGAAAAGATTATTTTATTATATGAATAAAGATCTCCTTGAAGAAAGCCCTTTCCCTCTTCTAGGTCGAAATCGACCAATGGAGACTTTATACATATGAATCTACGTCATAATTAATCACCAATGACAATTTGTGCGTAGTATTTTCACAGGTATCGTCATTATAATACCTTCATAATATAATTGCTTAAGCATACTGAGACGATACTAAGCAATAAGCAATGTACTTTTTTTTTAATTTGTCATAATTAGTTATGCTAGTTTTATTTTTATAGGAGTCACAGTGATGTGATTCCAATATATTATTAAAGTATTATATAGAGTTAAATATATACCTTTATGTGAAGTTTTTAGTTGTTTATTAAGCAAATAAATAGTATCAAATGGTATGAAAACGTAACTTGACTACAATTTTTTTTTCAATAACTGGTCGGTTAAGTGGTCTGCCTTCAAATCAGGAGGCCTTTGTTTAACCCCCACTTATTGCTTATATTTGCGCAATTCAAAAGTCAAAACACTTTGTTCAATAGCAAAAAAATGCTTTAAGAATTCATTGCGTATATAGTGAACAATCTGTCGAATCTTTTTATTCTGTTAGTGATTTTGATACACTCGTGTTTCTTGTGATGATTCCATAAACAATAGCTGTCATTCGTTGAAACTTAACCCCATTTTCGCTATTGATAAAACGCTTTACATCTGCCATATTAAGGCTGAAAGTGTTCCAAACCTTGTGATGATTCCATAAGCAATTGCCTTCATTCGTTGAAACTTAACCCCATTTTCAATACTGATAAAACGCATTATATCTACCATATCAAGGCTGAAAGTGTTCCAAGCCACTTAATTTTTGAAAAATCTTTAAAATATGAAATAGTTTTGGCATTCCCTTCTTCTGACTTTGGTTCAGTAGAACTTTTTTTTAGAGTTAGATATTAAAGGTAAAAGGATGGCTCTTGGAGCAGTGTATTGACTTCCCACCACTCATCATTTCGTCGGCTTTGAAATGGTTCTCGAATACTACTGCTCTGTACTTCGTGTGATCATGGGTGATATAACCACAGACATACTTCAAAAAATTCTTCACATTCTTTTAAACTTCGAATTATTATTGAGCCTGTATATCTCACTATTTTGCCGCTACAGACAACTCATAATAATATTGTCATTAATGACTCTCTTATTAACCTAATTATAATAGATCTTCTTGATCACATATGGTTAATTTCCCGGGTTTCTCAAGCCGTGAAACTAATTCATGTTTCTTACAAAATTAAGTTCCTGAACATAGTCCCACTTATGTTCATTTACGCTACGTTATAGGAATGAGCTTTCAAAATCTTCTTCTTGATGCGTCTGCCCTAAAGTTTACTCCTCTAATAACCACATTTACCATTGACGACAAGGTGACTGTACTAAATAACTTGGTAGTTTATATGATGTCCATGAACCGATCCGCACAATCCAATTTAGTCGCCCTCCTGGTCCTTGGATGATAGAAGATGTGTGAAGGGTAGTTGACTGGGCGAAATAAAGCTTTTTCCTGCTTTAAAATTAATCGCACTGAAGAGAATTGGGCAGTCTACAAGCTTGCCAGAAACAGGTGTAATCAGATGGCATGAGCTGCTAAACGCCAATAAATCTATAAAATTGTAAGTAACTCTTCGCCAGCAGATCTGTGGAAATTTCTAAGTTCCAATGGTGTGGGTAGTTTATATATAGATAAATTTTCCACTCGCTCCTGTTTTTTTATTTCTCTCCTGTCGATCAGGATGAGATAAAAAAAACTATGCTGGCTATCATATTCAGGGGTGTGGGTTACAATGATGTAAGTAGTTCTATGATGGTCATTATACAAGTAATAGATTACATTCTTCCTGCAGTCACACATACAATCAATCTTTCTCTTAACGGAGGACAATATCCAACGCTCTAGATAAAAGCATCTGTTTGACCACTGCCTAAAGTACCTTAGCCTACACTTTTTAATAACTTTCGGCCTATCTCAATTCTTAAGTTTTGGAAGCCTGTGTTCGTAAGCAATTTTCTACGTTTATTTTTAAAAATAACTTACTGAGCAGCTATCAGTCCGGGTTTCGCTAAAAGCCACAACTGCTTTACATAAAATTACTGATAATATCAGTAATTGGATAGGAAAAAAATGACAGTGATGGTGCTTGTCGATTTCTCTAACGATTTTAACAAAGTTGATCACAATATTCTCCTTTCTATCCGTACTTAATTAAGATTCGCACCTAATGTTCTGGATTGGTTCTCTTTGAATCTGTGCGGGCACCAACAATCAGTCCAGGTGGGACAAAAGTCTTCATAGTAGGCTGATTTAGATACTGGCGTACCACAAGGCTGTATACTTTCCAGTCTTTTTTTAAACTCCATTACATCATGAATTGACTTCTCGTATCATCTCGTTCTTTTCTCGATTTCAAACTATCCAGCTTCTCCTTGTTAACTTAAGGGCAAATTTGAATACTTCGACACGTTTTCACGTTTCTTGTTTCTACGGTAACTCTTTCACCCGCAAAGATTAAACTACTTTGGAACGGCTTGACTGAAAACATACACGATTTTGGAACCATTATCAATTAACATCATCCTAAATAAAATTAGATGAAGTATTAAAGGTTGTTGTCATCCAAGCATAAAATATTACTATAACCATTTCTATGTGATAGTAATACTTTTGAGAAAGCCATGCCAAGCCAAACCAATTTATTAATTTATATAATTTTGTCATTATGAAAATCGATAATGGGTGTTACAATTGATGTAATGAATGTCAACTGTACAACAAAGATATATTAAACTACGTTAAATAAAGTAAAGTTAAAATAATATATTTTGTCCCTAAAAGACAATCAGTTATAAATATTTACCGGGCCGTAGAACAATACATAGTACCATACTGTGCACATATTTGTCGTCTTCAAATAAAAATAAATAAAATGTCTGCGCAAAGATGTTTTGTAAGTGTTTATCTTGATAAGCTCAGAAGGTCAACGTGCGTGAGACAAAAATTTGCTTACTTTTTTACAAATTTGTATATATTACGCGCGTACTTACTACGCCTACTTACATTTTATGACACAATAAAATATTACTGAAGTTTTTCATAAATCATTACAACAGTTTTGAACGTTACTGTGTATTTGAATTGTATTAAGTTACATTGTAGGATATGTTCATTTTTTTAAAAACTCCACCCAACGACCGATAAGTCACAAAGTTGCCCAGTATTGTAATCTCTAGTCAAGCTGAAAATAACGTTCATATATGTAAATGAAGTTAACAAAGATTTTTTTTTAGTATGCAGAATAATAAATTTGATTTTTAAATATGCGTCTGAGAATAAAAGCACAATGTAGACACGTCCTTTATTTATAATTACGAACAATGACAAAGAACGCCCAAACCCTGACTCATTTGCCGGGTCACGGTCGTATATTGACTTCTATTTAGACTGATAATCAATTAAACGTCTTATATCTCTTTCCCTTTTACACCAATCTCTCTAAAGCAGCTGTCTGGAGCACTTATCATTGCTATGGATATTGCAACTAACCTAACCTCGATTTCATTTAATCAATCTCCGGAATCTATAGTTATAAACTTCTTTAATCTATTGTTATAGACAATTGATAATATGTAACCTTTTTACATCTATATTCATATATGTTCATTAAAGGTCTGACCCATCTTATTTGTATAAACATTCAAATATCCTCTTAAAATATACAAAAATTCAGTATTGCCCTCTCTAATTTTCCCTTTTAAACTTTTTTGCCAATAGCGCCCCCAAACTGGTCATTTAGTTTATAGCTTATTCTGTTCTAATTCTGCTTTTAGGCAACAAAAACAACGGCTAACCATGATGGTTAGCCGTTGTTTTTGTTGCCTAAATGTAGATGCATACATAATGTACATGTTGTTTAAGTTTTTCAATGAAAATTTAAGCTGTTTTTATTCTGTGACTCTCGATATTCTAATAAAACGAATTCTTAACTCTCGCATGTAATTTAATTTCAGTCAAAATATAATTCAAGGTTATGTCCTTTCACTTTAAAAAAACTTTAAAAAAATTTTTGTATAACGAAGGCCATTTAATTGGCCAAATAAAATGTTTGAATCTTGATTAGTTTCGATATATTATAGAATTTTATCTGCAACAATCCAATGAAAAATTGTCAATTACTTCATCATATATATTCCAAATATCTCTGTTTGGATAGCGATAGAAATCTAAATAATAAATTCGTTAGAAGTCGAATTCGAAACCGATCGTCCTCCATAATTTTCGTAGACAGAACAAATTATAATATTTTTTTTTGAAAACATGAAAATATTTTATTTTTCAATGGCATTTAGTTTGCATTATGCATAGGTGACGCGGTGACATCTTTCTACATAAATTAAATCGACATTAAAAAGCGATAACAGTGGCACTGGAAGGAAGGATGTTGGCGACGATGACCTTGCCTTAACTTCCGGCGGCTAATCGGAACTCTTGGTCGATAGGTAATATCGACCTTCTTGGCCAACGTATAATCTAATTACACAAATTCATTCCGATAGAAACGAATACATTAACATTTCCTCTGTTGATAATTCTCTTGATGTATTTACTTCCGTATTCTTAGCGATCACGTGTCTAAGTATGACTTCTGTATATAATGCTTTTTAACTTCTTGTGACAAACAGCAGATAGGTCTCAATAGAATTGTAGACAAAGATAGCTAACCAAAACAGTTGTCAAGGAGTGACCTTGTATGCTGTTGTCAAACTTATTTTGCTTTTATATACATACATACATTACACGCAGACAGACGCCCAGACCCGGAACAATTGAACTATCAAAAGTGTGGCGAAATCGAACCTACGACCTGCGGCAACAAAGCCAACAACCGCAGCTTTGTAACTGCACTAAACGAATCGGGTTATTTTCGCACGAAAGACTGATGAAGAACATAAACCATAGTACTAAGTTTGATTCTACTAAGTTTGAACAAACCTATCCTTTTAAAAAAGGAGATCAAATATCTTGGCGTCACTTTTGATGCCAAAATGACTTTTAAAAATCATATCGAATCAGTTCGAAATAGAGCAGCATACGTTTGCGGTCATCTCTATCATTTAACAAACCCAAGGAGCAAAATGTC
>DWHQ01000938.1:0-11979 GCA_018247955.1 Eurytides marcellus marcellus | reverse complement strand
AGCACTAACTTTTGGAGTTTTATTCAATATTGTTATTTTTTCAAGGTGGTCTCAAACTTTTGGCCGGCAGTGTATATACAGCATTCTAAAATAATTCAGAAGAATTGCGAATATCCAGTTTCCAGTTTTGCAGTCGGTAAAAAATGAAAGAAAGAAAAATAATTTTGTTAGTTTTATAATCAAATTAATATTTTATAATACAAATAGATACAGTATCCTTTACACACTGTACATTTGTACATGAACAGCTATATATAATTTTCCATAATATTGTTCGATGACATAAATTATTTGAATATCAACACAGTGACCATATATGGAATATTGCATAATCACATCAATAATATCATACAGTTCTAAGAGCTACAGTTAAACCATTTTTCGTTATTATGACAAATAAAAATCTTGTATATTTATAGCAAACTATCTAAGCAAGAAAATCAGTTCAACCAAATCAAATCTAAAATCTGCACCAAGACTCATTAAAAATAACCAATTACAATAAATTGGGATGTTATTCGAGACAATAAATAATAGCACAAAACATTTCAAACGAAACCAAAATTTTGTACCGGCGAAGTCGCCATGTTTAAAATACTTCCAAAACTAGGTCAAACATTTTGTGTGGTTTAGGCTTATACCAGAATATTTTCATAGTCTTCATATTATGGTCGTTATTTATCAAAACGAAATAAATCTACATGAGCATTATTCCAACGACTAAACTAGATTCGACAGTAAATAGGCGTGAGTAGTGACAGGGAGTCAAAAAGGAGATTTTAGGAATTATATAAAAAGCAAATATTAAAAGCTTCCTATAGCATTATTTTTAAAACATTCCAGCAGCTTTTCTTTAAGTATTCATAAATATACTTGTACATAGTTAAAACTTCCCATCGGAACCATTGTGTGCAAATCTTTCCCAATTACAATTTTATACAATTGTATACATTGATTCAATGTTGTAACAATCCTAGATTAGTGTTCAACTAAATTTACAAGTACTTTCTAGAGGCACCACGTGATCGTTAAGGCATATTGCATATATTGCAGACTAAAAAAAAAAAATCTTAATGCCAATAAACACTGCAATAACTAAAATATACTTCGAGGTACTGAAAACTAAACAATTCAAGAATTGCCAGGTAGAAAGATATCAATATATCTAAGGAATCAATAAAAGGAAAATGTTCAAAATACGTGGTTTTTATGTTTTGCACACCTGTGTCATTGCAAGCTTCTGTACATTATTATATGAAAAATAAGACTAAATTAGGATCAGTATGTAGTGAAATAGATTCACAAATTAATAATCTAAAGAACATATATATAAGAACTAAATGAGATGCCTAAGTTGCTTCCATATATAGCTATAATAGTTGCGAAAACTAAATTAAAGGCTAAATTACACAAGGAATACAGAACATATCATAGTATCCAATTCAGGTATACACCAAATACAAATTTACATAAAGCTTAAAAGATAATACTTAAACGGATACGCCACTTTGCGTTCAAAAACATGCTGAATGTATTGGCAAGATGTATTGAATGAATTTTTTTCAATACAATTTTAAAATATTGACAAGAACTCTGCTCGCCATGTTTATTTACAGTAGCAGTATAATCGATTACCAAAGCAGAAAACATAAGTAGTACAACTAATATTGTCATAAAAATCATATAATTAAGATGAGTAGGATTATTTTAGTTTAAATTAGGGCTCATAGGTTCATACACAATAGTTAATTATACCAATTTCATATGTCTGTACCTTGTCTATTAATGATCACAAATTAAAAATTAATTCTCTCCCTCTAATCCCCCCCACGAAAAGCTTCTGATGGGAACCTAGAGACAAACAAAATATGCGATAAAATACTACGAGTAATAAATAATAGAGGCCAATAACATAAATCAAAATTTCCATACGTAATATCAATCAATCATTGCAATTACTTCTCTTATCACACTAAGTTGGTTCATTTGACAAAGAAAAATAATTTCTATTTAATTGACTAGGCTAAGTAATTTCGTTATTATATATTTCTTTAAGAATACAACAAATTGTAATCTATACTTTTGCCTCGCAATTATTGATATGCGAAAGTTTACCAGGCAATTATCAAATAAAAAAAAATCCGCAATAACGTTTTCCTGTTTCGATTTTTCACAAATTTTTGCGAAGCGAACAGTATCGACAAAAAGATAAATTAATTTGGAATTTATCCAAAGAAAACACAAGTTGTCTTTTTCTTTAAGTGCGCGGCAAATAATTTATCTAAACTTTACTAGTGTCGAGTATAAACACTCTTTAAAAAGAAAACTTATTATAACGATAAAATCATACATTGTCCTTTCTAAAAACTAAATATTTTTAAATTGACTTACACATTTTGAGTATATAGTGTTGGAGTAAAACTTTTTGGGTTTAATGACAACTGTAATACAAAATAATTCTCGATCGGAGAATGAAAATTCACTTTCGCGTTCGGTTTTTTTCATCCTATTTAACACTAAAAATAATCTTATGTTCCTACAAACAAATCGCTTGATGATTAGGTAGGAAAGACTTTGACAATTGCTAAAACTGGGAATCCCCACGTGTAAATAACACAAAAGCATGCACATTTTATGTCTTTTCCTGTGACATTTCCACCTTAATCGAGAAGATGCGGAAAAAAACTTTCGTGGCTCATTGACAGTCGATGTATTAAGATAGCAGATACGCATTGGCAATGTTGTAATTCGTGTTAAAACGAATACCTCGATTCCTATTTTCATTGTGCTCTATGTCGCTCTCCAATGATATGCATAATAAGTTTAAAAGTTTGTGCCTATTAGATTAGAACCTTTGCCTCTGTACAAATTGGTGCAATGAAGACATCGTTCAAAACACAAAAGGCTATATCACTTACTATTATTATTATTTCAGAAACATTACACTCGTGCAGAAACCAGCTCGAGCATCGAGACAGTTGCTTGAATTTCACACTTTACGTGATTCCGTGCATTTGTTTCACGCATAAAGGCATAGCTATCAAGCCCATATAGAAATAGGTATGATTTATAGGATAGGGGCCAAGTTTTACACAAGTCGACGGTTATGGTTCGATTGACATGTGAACTATTTGGGTCTAGTCAAGCAGGGTAGGGCAGGGCCTGTAGATTAGGAACAAACTCTCACGCAAGTTATGACTCGTCCCACGGAGTATTTGGGTCTAGACGGGCAGGGTGGGGCGGGCCTGTGGGGCCGTGGGGCCTCCTCATATACCTCGTCGTAGAGGCAAGCATTCGCGTACGTAGCATACGGCGTATCACCAATCTCGCTGTACACGTTATCTGATGCCACCACGTCGTAGGCTCCGCGCCCCGTCGTAGACGCAGTACTGTAGCCGTAGCCATAGTCGACATTCTGATACTTCAGTGCTGCGTAGCTCTTCGAGTTAGCTACTGCGTCACTAAACTCCCGCAACTTCTCTTCCTCGCGGCTCGGCACGTAGATGTTCTTTTCGTATCGGTTCTCGTTCGTAGCTTCGGGAGTAGACAGTTTCGTGTAGTAGTCGGTGGTTTCAAGGAGGTACTGAGCGCCGTAGTTGTCGTAGACCGGCTCCCCGTAGTTAGTTTCACCGGTTGACTCGTTCGCCTGTTTCGACGTAGACGGCGTCCCGTTGTAGAAGCTGTTGGCGTAGACGCTGTCGCTGTTGGTGTTTTTCGATCTGAGATTCAGAGACTCCGAGATCCGGTCATCGAGAGACATCTGTGTTAATCTCGACGTCAAGTCCCTGTTGGTTTCGTACGTCGGCTGGCTCCTATCGCTCTGTTGACTTTGAGAATTTGTGGTGTTGTTTAAAAGCGTCCCGTATGGGGTGTTATTCGAGTAGTTGCTTCTGGTCGCCGTCGTCAGGTTGTTCGACGGCTGTGAGGTCTCAATATTGGCCGGACGATAATCGTTATTCGAGTATACGTGAGATTCATTGTTGATTTGGTTATTTGATTCGTTGTAGTGCTGTTGAGTGTCTTGACCCGGTCTGCTGGGAATGTCCTGATAGGAGGCCCAAACCTGTGTTGTCTCGAAGGGGTCCAAGTGGCTGGCGAAGCTCTGGCTATTTTGCGTCGAGGAAGGTACGTTCAGATTATCTAGAGATTTAGCACCATATAAATTAGGATAATTTTGAGAATTAGAGCAGTATGTCGGAAGACTCTCTATACTCGGTTGCCCCCAATCTGGCTCTGGACCTGGAAAAATGTCATTTTCGATATTTAACCTTGTGCCTCTCTCATTCTCCACTCCCTATACTATCTTTTATCACTACCGCTCTACTCTGAAAGTATAATGAAGATATACTTACAAATTTCGGGCACATCGATTGGTTCATCAAGTATGGACACGGCGCTATTATTTGTAGGTTTTTTGGTCGGAGAATTCAGTTTAGTGCAAGGTGGCAAATCCAAATCTATCAACAAATCTTCTCTCACTGCAAAAAAAATAAACAAATACGTTTCTTAATTTGTAAAACTAATTGAGTAGAAAGTTATATGCAATGGGATGCAACAAATACTGCGATTTTTTGATTTTATCAAAAGAAATGTTTTAAAGTATGTCAGTTATTCTCAAATCAGATTCAATAAAATGTCTTTACGCTACAATTGTATACGTTTTGTCTTACTTTTGAAATATATTGGAATCTGGACAAAAGAAACACCTTTCAAGTTACAGAAACCTTTTTAATTAGAAAATAAAGTGCGCAGACGAGAAATCATTGTGTCAAATATCCGTCTTTATGCCTATGCTACACTACCACACAAGTATTTCCAATTCCACTGACTCTTTGGCTCGTTACACAGTGATTAAAGATATACTACCTTATAGCTCTTCAAACAGGAGCATAGCAGTTTTTGCACATAACTGCTTGGCGGTATAAAAGATGGCAATGCAGTGGCACTACCTCAGGCGAACTCTGCAAAAGGCCTACCACCGTTAAAACCTTACCTTGGTTGAGGCTTTTCGAGTGCGCGTCGCGCGCTTCCCTCGGGAACCGCTGCGTCCCCAAAGTCGCGGCTCGGTCGTTCACCAGTTTGTTGTAGTTGAAGTGCTTGCTGCTGCTGTTGCCGGTGCGAGTGGTCGGCGGTTGAGTGGACTCTATCGTACGACGCTTGCGTAGCGATACGTCGTCAAGCCGTTCCAAGCCGTTCGTCGGGGACGCCGACGACTGACCTGCAGCGAGTTGCGTTGGTGGTTAGAGCATGATACCTTTTTTTTTTAAAACGGGTCCTGCTAGCACAGGAGCTGTTTGAAACAAATAGTATTCCTGTGTCGCACACAAATTACAAGCAGATCCGGAACAACCATTTGTGGATCGAACAATCGTAAGCTGCAGCGAGTTGCGTCTCTGGTTAGAGCATGATACCTTATTGTTTTAAACGGCTCCTCCGCTAGGTAATAATATTCCTGTGTCGCACACAAATTACAAGCAGATCCGGAACAACTATTTGTGGATCACACAATCGTAAGTCGCATCAAACCGTTCGTCGGAGACACCGACGACTGGCCTGCAGCGAGTTGCGTCTCTGGTTAGAGCATGATACCTTTTTGCTTTAAACGGTTCCTGCGCAGTGGACTAATATCCTTGCGTCGCACGCCAGTTTTGTTCAGTTAAAGATATATTAATGAAGAAGAGGTATATAGCACAGTGAATAAGAGACGATGTAACACTAGAGTTAAATAGAGGTACACTCACGGTTTGTAATATTAAAAAAGTCCAAAAGTGCATCACGTGTTAAAACGTTGCGACGAGCAAATGAGCGAAAGTACAGGCGTACGGGGAATAGTGAGAACATTCCTAAAAGATTATGTCAATAATATATAAAACTAAATATAAAGTAGTGAGTCTAGCAATTTAGAATAAGGTTTAAGTTATAATGTCGTAGCATGACTTCTAAAAGTATCGAGTTCCCGAGAGTCGTGGCACGAACACGCACTTAATGTCTTTCTTACGTCGACCTTAAAATATTACTCTGCCAGCTTTCACGCGCCGACTTCTCAAAAACGAACGAATGAACTTTTTAAGGTATTTGTCAAGTCGGGAGGTTAAATTAAAATTAAACGCGTAAAAACCCGTCAAAGATAGTTTCATTCTACATTGTGCAGCATACGCTTGCATAGCTAATCGTTACGCAACCGTTACAGTTAACCGTGTGATATCGTAATATACCGCGGTTCTAATTATTTTACGACTATCGTAATTTAATTTTAAACTCGCGTTCCAGAAAAATTCAGTTAGAGATTTTTTTTTTCTACAACATAACATTTTTTATATAAATTACTAATTTTACATTAACATGACAGATTGTCACATAATCTTTGCACGAATGAAGGTCGAAGGACGGTATTATCTACCTTTTACTGTACACATTTGGTACTTAAGTAAACAAAGAGACATACACCTATTTGAGTAGATAAAATTCCATTTTGACATATTTAAAAATAATGTTAAAACTATATTTCTTTGATAAATTGCTCTTTTAGTTTATTTATTAACTTACTACAAGTAAGTACGTATTTAAGTTATAAAAGTAAGTACGTATTTAGACTGTTGTCTTTTTTAGTCTTTGAGTGAAAAAAAAAATGAGTTAATATGAATTAATAAACGCTCGCAACATTGATATAAACCGATAGATCAACGAAAGCATTGTAGGGTTTGTTTTTATCTGTGACCAAGAAGTTCTTCCTTTGATACACAAAGGTGAGGTAACACTCCATTGCTAAATGATAATAAATATACTAGTTACATAAACCTATCAGAAGCCATCGTCTAGACACGTGGCCTTTTTACACACCCATCGTTCAATGGAATTAGCTATGGCGGTGATAAAATGTTCTCTTGGTCATAGATTAGCAACATTCAAGGCCACGCGTGTTACCTTAACGCTGTCGTGAAACGTACGTAAGTTATCGAGTTACTAAATCGACAAAAGTAACGTGATAACTTGTGTGAACCTTTATTATACATACAAAAGTCGGTTATGTAGTCTTTAAAAAAATTAAATAAAATCAAAATATATTTATTCAAATAGGCCTTTACGAGCACTTATAATTTACCATTTTTACATATCAGTTCGTGAGGAAGCTACCACCGGCTTGAAATGCAGTTCTGCTGAGAAGAGCTAGCGAAAAACTAAACATTTGCTCTTCTAAAATACCGTTACAATGTGAGCTATCCCACATATGACTCAATTTATCAAATTCCACGAATTTTGGGCCTGAAGTATCTACCAGAAATCCTTACACAGATTATAATAAGATTTACGCAATAGATTCTTTTTAACCGACTTAAAAAATGAGGAAGTTCTCAATTCGACTGTATGTGTCTCAATTCGGTAAACGGTGTACCGATTTTGATAATTCTTCTTATATATGAAAGCTGGTGCTTGTCGTGTGGTCCCATATAAGTTTTAGCGAGATTCGACGAGTAGTTTTAGAGTTCTCCCCAATTATGCGTATTTTTGTTGTAAACGGTATATAGCAAGTAGGATTTACATGAAGTCGGTGTTAATACATGTTAAAAAAAATCGAATTATTAATTTTAGTTTTAAAAGGCTCAAGTGGTAGATCTCAGATATTTTGTAAAATATAGTATAAAAATATCTCTTATAAGGTTTAGCCTTCATTAAAATTAGAAAAAACAGTTGAAATTGTCGTTTTATAATGAGTAACAATTTAAAAACTAAATTCGGGTTGGTAAACTTGACTTTTTTTATTATTATACGAATCTGGCGCAATTTTGTAGGTTGGATCCAAAAAATACGACGAATCGAATTAATAGCTACCCACAACAAGTTCATGATTCAAGTTTTTTATCATTTTGACCATCAAAACTCCTCAATACCCCTGTATTATGGACATTGCAAAAATATTCCAATATAAAAATGAAAATATAAGAGTCGTGCCCTTTAACAACGCTAAGCTACCCTCAATTACACACTCTAGACACGACAAATGGGCAATAAATATCGTTTTTCACAGGACGTTAGAATTAGTACGCTCACTACACCTACGTTGGAATGTGGGAAACATGTTGCGTCAGAGTCATTAATACAGCATAGTAATTAGATATGAGAAATGAACATATGTAACAATATATAAAACGTTACGCAATAAATATCATGTAAATATAGAGGTAACTGAACCACATAAAAAAATGCCGTTTGAAGGGTCATTAAAATGACCATTAAAACATATGCTCCCTAAGGATTGTATCAAACCTATAGAAACGAGGGGGGTGGAGATGTACTAAAAGAAAAAAAAATACCATGAAGCCAATAATATATCTGTTAGTATCTCTCGCAACAAAACATGCATGAAGACGTAAATTAAGTTGGACAGGGTACATGAGTAACAAATGGAAGATGGGAAAACCTGGCCACAATATGGAAAAGTTATAAAGGAAATGAACAATAGTAAAATATGCAGGAAGAAACTGGATAGATGTGACACAAATAGACACAGTTTGACAACACGTATGCCAATGAAAAAAAATGGGGCAATGACTTAATTTGGAGTTATGTTTTCTTTTTTCTTTTACTAAAATATTTACGTGACTAGTATAAAAGATGTTGACAGGAAAACCGCTAGGCGCAAGTGGGATTGGGCAGGTCATGTGAAAGGGGAGATAGGCAGGTATCGCAAAACATTTACAGGTTCAGGACAGTCGAAGACGTCGAGGTCAACGACGACGACCTAGACGCATTCAGAAACAACTGGATGGAACTAGCTTACGACCAAAAAGTTTGGAATGAGTTGGGGGAGACCTTTTCCCTGCAATGGGAAAGTATTAGTTAAAGTTGCAGTTTGGGCAGCCACGACGGCTGAAGGAATCATCGGACCCCATTTCTTCGAAAATTAACGAGGCCAGACCGTAACAGCTTCTAATACACAGCTTTGTTACGTAACTTTAATCTACACAGCTTTGTTACGTAACTTTAATCTACACAGCTTTGTTACGTAACTTTTTCTTTCCACAACTGCATAATTTTGGAGCCTACAACAGCTGGACCTGGTTTCAACAGGCGCGACATCCCATACATCCAATGAGACTTTATCAGTTGTAAATGATATCTTCAACGGAAAACTGATACCGTCTAACCGAAACGCGTCGAGATTATTTACCACTAGATTTTTTTCCCTGAGGGTACCTCAAGAGTCACATTGCCCAGGTCAAAAGGAACATTCGCGAGAAAATGTTCGCTGTCCCACAAGCAATGGGCCAGCGAGTTTTAACGAATATCATATCAAGATTCGAGGAGTGTGTACATTTAGATGGTGCATCACATCTAAATGATGTTATTTCTAAAAAAAATTAAATTCCCACGTGCTTACTTTATTATAAAAATAGATTTTCTCTCCTGAACTGTAGTTGTTTTTCTAAGATTTTTTCATATCCGCTTAACTTAATGGCTCAGCCTGTACTATGAACAAAACTCCGTGTTTAAAATCGTAATTGATTTTATACTATATCTGCTTTGTACCAAATATGTTATTACATGAGGGAATCAATTGTAAAGCGCTAACGATTGGAAATGTAAAATATAACGAGTGTAACGCAATAGTTATGGATAAACAACGACGCAACGACGCGGCGAGCCGTCCGTTTAAGTCAACGACGGTTGCGATCCTTGCATAACAATGAGCGCGATTTACGTTAACGATATAACATTGACTGTTATGGCCGAGTAACGAACATCTGCTGATGTGAGAGAAAATTAAAACAATATATATATTATACAGAGTATTATAAATGATCTTATATCTAATCATAAATCTTAAAAATGAAAATAAACAAAAAAATATGTATATTAAAATGTACTATATATATTATACATAGTTACGGGTTGCGAAACCCTTACACATGAACATCAGATATTTTGAATACCGAACGAATGCTGAGTCGCCAAACGGAATCCGAGAATGTTCCGGGTGGTCTCGCGCTTGCATGTTATTATAAGTTTAGAATATAATTTAGTCTTAAGCAAACTCCTGTAGCGTTAATACATATTAAAATTAAGTAAATTGTATTTTTCAAAACGTCCTCCGGCTCCCGTATAACTTGACTACCTATAATAGAATCAATTAGCTTAAAATAAAGAAAATACAACAAATAAGAAGCCAGCTGATTAGAAATAAGACAAGGCTAATAGATGCTTTACAATTTAGTCTCTATTAAAATAGCTTTGAACAGGACACTTAGCGCGATTCGAAGACAATAGATGGACATTATTGACAACGGAGTGGAATGGACCAAATGGAAAAAGAGACAAAGGACGACCCAGGAAACGGTGGAGTGACGACATCAGACTAGTAGCAGAGATTGGATATCGATAGCAAAGAACATAGAGAAATGGAGGCGGAGTAAGCCGGAGGGGGCTTTTACCCAAATAGGAACCATCCAGGAAGACCAAAAAATCAAAAGTGATAGTGATTAAGAATAATATAATAATACTTTATTTCTATTTTCTTTACTTGATTGTACGTTAAGCGCATGGTAATATTAAGGTTGGAAAGAAAAAAAGGCTTTGTAATAAGACACTATTGCAGAGTTGGGGTAGTACCACCGCATCGCCAATTATATTACCGCCAAGCAGTAATGCGTAAGCACTACTGTGTTCCGGTTTGAAGGGCAATGTTGCCAGCGTAATTACTGGACATAGAGAAATAACATCTTAAATCTCTGAGTGACAAGATAGCGGTCAAACAAATTTTGTATAGCACTGTGCGGTTACAGGGAGACATGTCGATTACCACCAGGCACGCAACTCTTCTAGTCACCTTATCTCCTAAAATCGCAGCGTACACACATTCGCCACTAAATTATGTGTTCGTTAACTGCATCATTATGGTAACGAAAGACTGAGCTGTTGCCAAAACAATGTTCGCGGAGATAAATGCTATTTCCTTTATAAATCTGGGGCTGTGGATACAAAGTGGCTTTTATAAGCTAAGCTGATGATTTAGCGTGTATTGTTTACTTCCTATTATTCATCACTGATCCAGATTACTTATTTCACTCTGAATATCTTTTATAGCTTAAAAATCAACTTATATAAATAAAGAACGTCACATAGAAACCAATGCTATATTTTTTTTTTCGTCAACTGTTTCGACGTAAATATATTTTGTTTTACCTATATTCTGTGTTTAAATGGTACTTCATTATCATGATATTATAATGAAACCACTTGGTTTGTCACAAATTATTCATTTCTTTACGGAATATTCAAAAATGTATAAAATATAAAAAAGTTCTTATGTATATTACAGCAAAACAATTGTTTTTAATATTACTACAATCAAATGCATTCAAATAAAAAATATTAAAATTTAATATTTGAATGAACGTTTAATTCTTATTTTTTTTTTAGTCTGCTCGAGTTAGTCCATTACCATGCCACTTTTTTCACCTTGCTACTTCATAACCCTATTAAAAAAAAAAAAAAACATCATTCACCTCAATAGATCACATTAAATAATATACCACGGTTGCACGGAGATAAAATTTAAAGTAGTTACTAAAAAAAATGAAGAAAGAATAAAAGTCCAAGAAGCCATAATTGAATTCGAATTCGAAACGTATTTCTGCTCGATAAATGGCCACGACGTTATTGAGGGGCGTTGTGGCGCGAAGACAGTTTAAACGATTTCGGAGATTTAGCAACGCTATGCGCGGTCAACGTGAAAACGGGTCACATTATGCCAACAGTACGGAAAGTATATTTAAAAGTCGCGTATTTCGAATTTCACAGGAACTAATTAACTGGTGGCTATATTTTTATAACACTATTTAAATGAATATATAGTAATTAAACTACGTTTGATCAGATAAATTATAAAATGTAAAATAGAATTCCATTTACGAGGGTTGATTGAAAAGTTCGCGGCCTCAAGAAGAAAACAAAATAATTTACTTACAAAAACATTTTTAT
>DWHQ01000937.1:0-11981 GCA_018247955.1 Eurytides marcellus marcellus | reverse complement strand
CCCTTATACCCTCTACATAGAGGACGCCTGTACCCAGCAGTGGTCTTGACTGACGTTGATGCTTTTAGCCTATGCGGATCTATAAAGCTTCATCAGATCACCGAATTCGTGGAAATGATAGTTTCCATGAATTGTGTAGACCCCACGTCCTGCGGGGTCACGCATGAAGACATTCGTGTTGTGTCAAAATTTTAATGTAATATTAAAATTAATTGAATGATACGGCTACGGATAGTCAGGGTCCAATATTCGGACCTGGACCGCGGCTGTCGTCGACTGTTGACGATTGGCAAGCGGAACAGGAGGTGGTGTGATCCGCCCCAGGACCTGGGTGGATCTAGCGTACTCGGTGTGAGCGTTTCGCCGTGCTCGGAGGCGAACTCTTCCTACCGTGTTTGTTGAGCTACTGTGATCTGTACTATGTGTCGGTGTAGAGAACGCGGGCGGGACCCCTGGAGATGGGTCCTGATAACTAGCACCCCTTTCTTTGACTGGGTCAAGGGGGGCGTTACGCGGGCGACGTTTCATTACGGACACGTGACGATTTGGTTGATAATTGATCACGGCTACCACTAGAAGATTTGGGCGAGTTTCGGATTTCTCGAAGAATCGAGTTGACAGTTCGCGGAAGTGCTCACGTATCGTCGGTAATCTGCAGTCGCTATGCAGACTGCCGATTACCGATGAATTTATTTTGTATCACCTGGAGACGGTGACACTATGCGGCGTGCGCGAAAGCTAGGCATGACACGACATAATGGGACGGACTCAGGAATTATAAATGAGGAGTTTGTATCTTAAGGACATTTTGCTCGTTGAGTTTGTTAAGTGGTAGAGACGGCCGCGAACGTATGTGGCTCTGTTTCTATATCGATGTGTTTTTAAAAAATCATTTTGGCATCGAAAGTGACGCCTAGATAATTGACCTCCTTTTTCCAAGGGAAAGCCCCCAGCAGTGTTTAAGTTCTATTAACATTCGCTTCTCAAAGAAACAGTTATAAATTGGATATAATTATATTGAAATTCAATAAGCCCTTCTCGAGTATTTTGGTAGATAATTAAAAACTTTAAAGATTAATTATAATCACAATCATTTATTTATGAAACATGTTTTAAAAGTATTACACGGATTCCTGTATTTATAATTTTATTAATTATAAATACAGGAAGCCTTGTACATATATTTGAATTTAAAATTTTCTTCATGTTCCGACAATTAACACGATTGCACGTAAAAATCGCAAAGAAAAACCCGTGAATGCATACCGCGAATTCACACTCGACTCTTAATTCTGATCGCCAATATATTTACGAACATGTTTTCCTGTACGCAACTAGGTTTGTTACTATGGCAATAACATGTATCAATAAATAATTTGTGCATTATGTAATAGCACCAGTTAACTGTGACCAAATAGCTTTTTGTTGTTATCCTATCCTTATATATTTCATTATATGTACAAAATGAATATATAATCAATTTTATATAATAATATCATGAATTATAAAGACAGTTTTAAAAGAAAATGATAAACGAATAAGTGGGGATGATCGCTGGTAGCTTTTCTTTGCAGGCGACAGCTATAATGCTGATGTCTACGGAGATGTAAAGACATCGCCGTAGTAAGCCGCCACCATTGACCAGGCACAACATTGACCGAAGAAGTCCCCGACACCCGATCCTACGCCGACCGCCGACCATCGCTGACCGGCCGACCGCGGCGTGGAGGTCCCGTGTTTTGATTTGAATGAAATTCACATCATCCCGAACTTGCACTTGTTTCCGAACTTTAAAAAGACGGACCCGGTAAACTCACTTCTCACTTCATAGACTATATTTATTGATATTACAAATAAGTGTATGGAAACGGCAACGGAAAGCTCTTATTTTTAGCATCGGTATGGTATGCGAGACAGTGAGAGATATAGGTCACCTTTCATTCCGGGAATATTTTGAACAATGATCCGAAATTTAAATCAATGCAAACAAAGTTGCGACCAAAACCTAGTGTACTATAAACACTTCGCTTCTTCAAACCGGAAAACAATATTGCTTACGCATAACTGCTTACAGAGACCTCGTGGGGAAGACCCGCATCATTTCCAGTTATTCTATAACAACACAATAATGTTCAGCAGTAACTGTGTTCCGGTTGTGCTGGGAAACAAGATTTATTATTTCACATCTATAGTTGACAAATCTTGCAACCTGATTTTTTTAATTACTTATAAATCTGAGGTGCTGCGTGATCATGGGGAAGTACTTCGCTTTCCATTAGACGTTTGATAGGCTTGTCTTGTCAAAAAATCGTATCGTAGGTCATCACTTACGATCAGATGAACCGTTTACTTACAGATGCACTCAACAACATGTATATATTATATGGATATTTTTGTTAAATCTTAAATATT
This sequence comes from Eurytides marcellus marcellus, assembly GCA_018247955.1. Lineage (NCBI taxonomy): Eukaryota > Metazoa > Arthropoda > Insecta > Lepidoptera > Papilionidae > Eurytides > Eurytides marcellus. The sequence continues at coordinate 9,569 of DWHQ01000937.1, read as the reverse complement.
TTGACAAGGTCTCAATTCTAAACGCTAATCACTTGCTATTACTTAGCTGACAAAAAGAATCCGGTCAGTCCTGTTGACATTAGTTAATGATCGAATGTAAAATAATGGCCGCCTGCACATCATTGCTGCATGCCAAAAATCAACAAGACGTTTAGGTAGCGGACCGTCGTATTGTCAAGCGCCCATTCATCGCACTGCTATTGAATATCAATCGATACTCGTCTGAAGCTCTCTTATTCACGCGTACTTTAACAAACAACAAACAATGTTTCAACTCGTATCGCACCTAACTTAAATCAAAACCCATGCACAAAAGTAAGCTCTATCTCTACCAACATAAAACATCGAATTGAACTAAAATTCGGTGCAAATAAATAATGGAGGCGGCATATAATAACACAAGGCAATGTTATTCTTAGCTAATCTTTTGTGTAAGTTCAAGTTTTTATAGAGCCTTTCATTGAAATGTTTGGCTTTATGTCCGTAATTCGATAAAAGACGCTCCACCTTGGAGTGCGATCACAATGGTTCCTTTTTTGAAAATGTAATCGACGTTCCGAACAACCTACTAATACTTTTATTTGTATTAATCTTTTCAAGTTGTTTATTTGGAAATTGTATATTGAAAATAAAGCCAGTTAACTTTTATTGTGCTACTGCTCAAAATATGCTCCACTTTAAGGTCTACTATTTAGTTAATATAACAGTAAACTTCATATCTAACGAAACTTGTTAACGTCTATCATATTGATAATTAGACGAGACTTGTATAGCTTGTACTACCATCCTCTAGAAGCTTTTCTAGCAGTTATTTTAAGAATTTTTTTACACTACACCAAAGGAAAAACCTTTAAAGATATGAGAAATATTGTAATGGATCTACTAAATTTTAAATGTCATAAAAGTTGCTTCTTATTTAAACTTTAATACGACGAAATCGTGGCCTATCTTATTTGCATCATATCATAAAAGGATTATAAAAATACGACTAAAATATTAGTAATTCTTGCCGGCTGCCAGTTTACGCTCAATCTGAGAGCAACTATAACAATATAAAACGTGATCTCGGAACCCTTGAGTTCCGATATTACGATCTTCAACCACGCCTAATCACGTACGGTTTGTAGCAAGCCAAGCTTCTGATATTTGACTGTAATATCCGAAAATTATTGATAATAGTATAGGTGCAGAAATTGGTTTTAAAATAATCTAATATATTTTTGTTTTGAAGTTTTCGGTGTAAGTTTCTCTGTAGATTAAAGGAATGTAATAAAGTCATACTAGGATAAATTCCGTGTTCTCATTGTGGATATATCCATATACATTTTGACATGATATAACATATAACTCGTTGTGGTCAGACATAAAAGCTTTTTATTTATTTATAACATTTGTAAACTTAGGTATAATAAAGATGTAAAAAGATGATAAGTTCTCTAAATTTGCCTGTATGGCGTACAAATCAATTTACAAAATCAAATCATGATTAATTTAAACAAAAAAAAAATAATTATTCACTAAAACTTTTTTATTGATTCTATTGCATCACACAATTCAAGTTATTTTATGATAATTCAAATAACCTGCTTCGCGGTGATAATTCGCAACCGCAATTCATTGAAGTCTAAAATTTGAAAATTATTATGAACATATAACGACATATTTAAATTTGACTTTTCTTCATTATTCCCCTTATGCAAAATTTATCTGTGCCAAATCCGACGCTCCAACGTACGCGTGCAATATGCTTAAATAGGGAACTAAGTTTTCCTTTCACGTACTTTTATTTAAAATAACATTTTCATTCAGAAGATGTAAAATAAAAATTTAATTTAAAAATTACGAGTACTAATTTCAATTGATATATCTGAATTAAGACTTTATATTTTTATTATATATGCAATTATTCGAGACTTGAATCTATAATAACTTAAAAAAATCTTCCCCTTTTTCTTAAATTTTGAACTACACCATATTGTGAAATGTAAATTATATCCAATGGAGCATGTTGTACGTCTCACAACTTTAATTATCAAATTAACCTGTTTAAACGGAAACGGAAACGGTCGTTTATCATTTTAAAGGTAAAATTACAGTCGTCATATGCTTTTACTCTAAATAGGAGCGCAACTGTGCCATTAAAGAACGCTTAGACCATCCTTGAGCCGCACGCCCCCGATGCTCATTCCCGGGCTCGATACCACTATATCATTGCATCGGTCACGCGTTCTCGCTCCAATTTTAGCCCTCCATAGAACGGCGCACCGACAGGAAGGGTTGGATTTTAATTACGTTATTTTCTATTATTTCCTTCGCTGTCTTAGTTTCGGTGCAAGGGTCGTGAGATGCAATAAATCCCGTTTTTTATGAGGTCACGGTTAACCCTCTTGATAACGTTTATCGCACATCTGGTTGATACGGGAGAACTATTGTTGTTGCTTAGGCTTAGCTCAGTTTAAAAGATGTTTTACTGTAGTTATTAAAAGTGTTTCCTGATAATGTATTAAGCCAAAATATTTCAAGCATTAGTCAATTTGTGGAAAGCTGATAGAGCTTTCAATAAAGATTTCAAATAAAGATGTAATTATTGTCTTTAAAGGAAGCGAAAAAAAATCGAAATTAGGATACTTGAAGTAGCATAGGTAAGCATTCAAGAGGGTGATTTCTCTTTTTGAAACAGCTCAATCATTTTCAAAAAAATGGAGAGATTCGGCCCCATCCCTGATTGATGGAAACTGCGCGTTCAGCCATAAAAAGTACGTGTAAATGTCAAATTACGACGTGTCGCAGGGATTGGTTCCGCCACGCACGAAATGAAGAGCGCCGCTTTACATTCTCGACCGATTGCGCATGGAAAGCGTTACGTCGGATAATTTTATTGATCACCTATCACACGCCTACTTGCATTCAATAAAAAACTTTGTGAATAAAAGGGTTTAATGGTTGACACGTTGTTCAACAGAGCATAGATCTACAACGTTTTAGGTTTTTTTTATTAACTCGTACGTGTCATATTCTAAATTAATGAAGTAGCTAAAATAATTATTATATTAACTAGGCGGTTAAAGTCGCATTTTAATTATCACCTTGTATTAAATTTGAATTGTTTTTTGTAGATCAGAATTTCCATTTCAAATATTTCTATTCACGTACTTTAAAAAAATTACAACTATATTATCATTTTACTGTACAACTATTTTACGCTGACATATACTGTATTTATGCAAACACAGGACGACAGACGGGAAGGATTGTATTATCGCGCCCGCGTATGAATAATTATAATTCGTTATTCGCGAGAAGGGATTTGTGTGCTTAAGTGATTAAACTTATTTGAATACGGCTTTACAGCGATAGGTGTACGAGTGGGAGCGCAATACGCAAATACAGATGTTCACACTTAGGGATCGCGGATCAAGCGTAAGCGCATCGATCGTTGTAAGCTTAAAATAAAACTAATGGATTCAAGAATGGAGATTGCCAACGCATTTATATCCAATTTACACAATGGACTTTATTTTAGTTAACATTATTGATTTGCTATAAAATTTTCAGGACAAGTGTTGTTCCTAGTTCCGTATTTATGAGAAATGGCTAACTGACGGACAGTAACTTCTGTTGATAGTAGCCAATTATTGCCTGAATGCCGTGCATAGATATTAAGATAAAGCGCCAGAAACAGTAGTTATATATAATAATAATATATTAATCACGAATCTAAACAGTTACACACTAAAATACATAAGTCTAAACATAAGTCTAATTGAATTTATCTAACTACTTTTTGTAAGTGATCATCAGCCTTAGGTAATTGCAACACCTTTCTTCATCAGCGTTAGAAGACTTTTTGAATGCAACAGAATAAATGTTTCTTCAATACGCCATTTGTTAATGGCGTATTTAAGTGGTCGTGATATTTCTCCGGTCGTAGTCACATTCGTAATAATTCAGGAACAGAAGATCTTCCATGTGTCTACTGAATAATTTTTCTGATGATAATAATCATATTTGTTTAACGACTTTAGATTCGATACTGACATATTCATCGGTGATACATCAAATGCCACGATCGTATCGTAAAATATTAGAGTGTTCATTTTCAATGAAAGCATATACATCACCTAAAATAGGTATATGCAACAATCAATCATGCGTCACGTGTTGGATCTCATTTTCGTAAAAAAATGGGACTTTTTTACACAAAAAGTTCTTCAATAGCCAACAATAGTGTTATGCATCACGATAAGTACATAAAAGACGAGCAAATATTTAAGCGGGGGCGTAACAGAGCATGAGACTGTCGAACAAAACCGTATTAACCAAGGATTAGGATGGATGTAATGTTATTCGATTACTTAGATACACATAACACGAAGAAGGGAGCATCGCATTTAATCTCTTTTCTTTACACAAAGGGTGAGTTTTTTTGATTACGATTTAAATTTTATCTAAGAAATCTGATAATTTTTTTGGTTAAGAGTAAACGCAATTAATTATTTATAACTATTTGTCTTATATAAACATAGTATGTACGCTCTATGGGTCAGTTGATAGTTAATTTGAAATCATGATGATAATAAAACTTTGTTCTGTTTTACATTCCTTATTTCATAATATTAAAGTGTTTCTTCATAAGTCTTGTGACATATAGGATGTGTATAATAGCATATTTTATATAATGTCATAAAATGATTTGACAGAACATATCGTTTTATAGTAAACTTATGTAATCCTATCCCTCCCTTCTCTTTCAAAAATTCCCATCCTTCAGATCGGCAACGCATTTGCAACATTAATCCTTTGGAATTGCGTGGGCAGTGATCATCGCTTGCCATCAGGTGAGCCGCTTGCTCGTTTGCCACCAGCTCGATAAAAAAATTAGATAACATCCGAGACATAAATTTCATTAAAACGCATGCCGTATATTACTTACGTAACTAATATACGGCATATAATTTTCTATAAACATGAAATTGTAAAAACTTTAGGCAATTTATTAATTTGAGTTTTCCATAAACGTATTGTTATTGTCTGCAACTAAAAACCATATGAAAAATTGATTTAAGGATACCAAAAATTATTTAAAAGTATATCAACTTTAAAATAACTTTAGGGCTTTAAAACATTAGCACCGAAAAAAAATCTTGGGAACTAGTTTTAATAAACCTTCCGTTTCACACAGAAAGTTGTTTAAATTTAGGATTGAGTCGTATTGACGTTACAGTGGGGGATAGTAATATTGGACAAAATCGGTAAAATATGGAGCGATAACGCATCGACATTAATCATCAAACACGCGTGAAATCAAATTACCGTTTACCAGTCACAGGCGAATTGAAAGGGTTGCAATGCCCCACGTGGCTATACCCTTTGAGCCGATGTATCGTTCTCTCACTTTATCGCGACTTCATATTGGTACGTGGAAAAGGGAAACGTTATGTTACTAGTACACGGAATGGACATCACAAGCCGGGAGTTGTGCAAATCGAAAATGCAAACAAATTTGGTCATGAAATTGGTTTTGCGGAGACGATAAAATATAATATTATCGTATAAATGAGAATGTCATGCCATGACATTGAACATTACGCTATTCCAAAAGAAATACGTGGCTACATTATTTAAAAATAAATATGTAGTAGGGTACAGATATTGTACAAAAAATATACTTGAAAAAAAAAATACTTTTTAATCTCGTACCATGTTAAAAAATCTTATTCATATTAATAAATAAGAGTTTTTTGATGGTCTTTTTAGATTTTCTCTCTTTCACTCAATAATTTAATTACTTACATAGGTATTTTACGACTTTGCAATGTTTTTTTTTAAACGCTGCCCCTATTGTAATATCTTGTGTTATAAGGGCGTTTTACATACATAAATTTCACGCGGACAAACGCCCAGATCCGAAAACAATTACCTGTAGTTCGTGCAAATATTTGCCCCGGGTGGGAATCGAACCCAGGACCAGCGACTCCGAAGCCAATAACTTAGCATCTGCGCTAAACGGTCATCAATTTTTTACCTTGACTACTTATTGTCCTGAAAAAAAAAATTACAAGATATAGGAAAAGGAATATCAAATGAAAGTCGACGCGAGCAAAGCCGCGACTAAGACCGAGAGAATTTTATAAAAATAATAACTTATGTCCAATTAATTAAATCACTAGGAAGACACCACAGGTGATGAATTTATTGCCAATATTTGTAAGAGGGAAAGCTATGAAATAGTTACTTACTAAGCAAAATGGTGAAATAATTATAAATCCGATGAAAAGAAAAATAGTGATGAATCTCTTTTTATGTGGTATTCTTTTGTATGTCCCGTCTGGACAAAGACGACAGTATTCCTGTTATTCTACCAAAAAGCAGAATTATACTTGCAGCATTAATTTGTTCCGGTCAGATGGACAAAGTTACCGAAGTAATAACTTGATATAAAAATTCAAACTCTTTTATCCATCCCTAAATGGCCAGCCCAACTCAATGTTGAGTAAAAAAAAACACGGACTGTATTGTTATGCTCAAGCCTTTTTAAGGAAATAAAGTGACTGGGCGACCCAGTCGTGTGCTGGATGGTAACGAACACCACATAACCCACCCAGGGTTATGTGGTGTTCCTTCCCATAACCACACAATACCAAAGACGATCTTGGAGCCACAAGTTCAAAAAATCTGCGCGGCATGCATCACCTATGCATATAAGATGATCTATCTCTATGTCCAAACCGGAACGCAGTATTGCTTACACGTTACTGTTTGGCGGTAGAATAATAGTGATGTATTGGTCCTACCCTAGATATGTCCCGCTAATATCCAATACTTTTTTTTTAAGATAAAGTGCCCATAACGACATAGTAAAAAACAGAATATAATATGCAGTGCGCATCACCCGTTACCCAGTGATTTTAGATGTTATGTCTCTACAACCCCAGGCGAACTCTGCAAAAGAGTCCTGCCACTCGTTTGCTCAGAACATATTTTAAAAATTGTCAATATATTGTAGGTCCACCTGGATGTCTATTTCATTTTATGAAAGAAGAAGCAAAAGAGTAAACGGCTAAAAATCTGAGAGTACGAGTAAATGGTCATTGCTTCTTATAGATGACCGTTTGGCGCAGTTGCTAAGCTATTGGTTTCGACGTTGCAGGTCGTGGGTTCGATTCCTAACCGGGACAAATATTTGTATGAGCTACAGATAATTGTTCCGGATCTGATCGTTTGTATACGTGAAATTTATGTATATAAAACGCCCTTGTAATAAAAGATATTTCTATCTTACAATAAGGTCAGCGTTTTTTAAAGGAAAACATAGAAATAGCACTAAATTACTTCCGTCACCGTGAGGCATGGTATATATATTTTAGGAATAGAAATGTCTATTTCTAAAAAAACTACTCAGAAACATTCGCCTACTAACTTAATGTAAACAGAACACGCTTTAATGCTTGTATATTACTGCCCTGCAGTAGATTTACTGGCAATGCACGTATATACCTAGTCGGGTGATAAGTTCTGTGACATAATGAAAACTTTTGAATTTTTAAAGCTAGCCACAAAAATATTTATTGAATTCGAATTTCAAATACTTAATAGAAATAAAAATGTGCATTGCGGTTATAGCGTTGCATTGGTGCGGTTATGCGCCAAATAAAATTTTCGAACAACTGAATAATTTAAATATAACCAAACGATTCGTTTATCGCTCCATCAATAGATATAATAAAAATTCAAGTGTAGAAGATATAAAAGGAAGTGGTCGCCCTCGCACTCCAGCAGTTAAAAGCTGTGTGCGAGCGCGAAAGCGAATCCAAAGAAATCCCATGCGTAAGCAGAAACTGTTGGCCCTTCAAATGCAGTTAAGCAGAACCACGGCGAAAAGAATGTTAAATGAAGACTTAGGACTTCGAGCTTATCGAAGAAAAACTAGACACCGTTTGGATGACGTTTGGATGGAAGGAGGCGTTTAATAGACCTGAGACAAAAGAGATCCCGCGTTTTATTGAAGCGGTACGCGGGAAAAAACATCGTATATTTTTTTTTTCGGATGTAAAATTTACTACCGCTGAGGGGAGCAAAAATATACGGTGTACCCACACAATAATGCAAAAGCAGCAGCATTCCGCATGTTCAGCGAGGCCATTTTCTATCGTCACTAATGGTTTGACTGGGACTGTCATATTCGGTCTTAACTGGTATATTTTTGTGATACAGAAGTAAAAACGAATGCAGTTGTATATCAAAATACAGTTTGCACAATCCTTGTGGAACCTCATACCATTTTCAATAACAGACATTGGGTATTCTAGCAAGATTCTGCGCCAGCTCATAGAGCGAAAAGCACGCAAAACTAGAAGGCGGTACCTGAATTGACTTCATCCGGCGCAAAGACCGGCCCTCCCCCAGTGCAGACTTAAATCCGTTGGATTATAAAATATGACAACACTTGGAGGAAAAAGCCCTGCTCATAACCTCATCTTGATTTGGAGTCCAGTCCACTCCAGACATCCTTGATGAAAGCAACCGCCCATATTGATATGGACCTCGTTCGTGCTGCTATAGACGACTGGTCGAGCAGGTTGAAGTCTTGTATTTAAAATCGCGGGGGTCATCATGAATAAACTTAGTTAGTATAAGAATCTATTTTACTAAGTTCCTGTTGGTATATAAATGGTTACAGTAAAAGTAAGCATGTGTCAATTATTTCACAATAAACATGTGACAGAATTCATGATGTATAAAACTTATTATTAATAAATAAATGAATATTGTCTAGTGACAACACATGACAAGATGAGTTCAAAATTTGATCAAATTTTTTTAAAAAGAAAAATATGAATGAGAAATTTCATGTAAAATTTACCATTTTGCAATATACTAATTCAAATCAATACCGACATAAATACATTTGGCAGTTAAGATGTAGTAGTATAATGTATATGCCTATTCTTTGATCTGGACAATCGTGTAAAAAAAAAACTTCAATTTCGTTTAAAATTCGAAAATCTAATCTTCGCATCGTCGGACATAGGCATCACAAAGAGAACAAAAGCGTTTTCTAAAGCGTTGTGCTCACGTCAAATATTAATCCCGCGATTGACTTTTGTGATTTTGTGAATGAGGGCTCACTTTTTAATTAAGGCAAATGGCCGAAAGCGGAGGCGGACGTGGCCGATACAATGCCGGTTGTGATTGACACAAATTACCTCTAATCGAGAGCTTCGCTTAAATGGCGTGCAATCCCATAAATCGGCCCCATTGTGAAGGTCCTGCGCAATGCACAATCAGAACGCCCGTCCGGATCGAAAAGCATATTATAAAGATTCAAGTAGAGGAAAAACATATCTTGATTCTTATTATTCTGGGCAGCTAACGAATATTAAGAAGTAATTGTGTTTTCTACTAAGTATTCTCTTATAATTTCTATATTTTTCAGAATAATTTTAGCAATATTTTTGCTAAAAATTTATATATGGATATTAAGAAAGATGAACGCTTTAAAGACATAAATTTGGCGGTAGCTATTTAAACTAGAATTCACGACTTCGTATCGCAATTCACGTTAAAAG
>DWHQ01000936.1:0-11984 GCA_018247955.1 Eurytides marcellus marcellus | reverse complement strand
GGCCTAAACCACTAGGCTACGGAGGCAGTTACACAAAGTCATTGCCCAAATATGTACCATTTTAACCCATAGATCATCAAACCTGGAGTGTTGGTATCCCTAGGCACCTGGTTTCCACATTGTCAAATAAACTTACCCTGAGATAGGCACACAATTTAATCGCAAGTGCTGTGAACCTTATCTATTATTTTTACCTAATAATGGTTAAATATTACAAAACCAAGGATATACCGCAACCTACCAATTGATGCTACTCTCATCTCTTAAAGTTGTGTCTCTGTAATAGATTAGCTTGTCAAATTTTTATTATAATGTGCGAACTTTTTTGGTTTGATATTTATTTGGAATTGTTTTTTATGAATAGGGTTACCACTCTCTTTTTATTAGAGTTAAAATGATGAGACGAGCAAGTCGTGTCTGTAAATGTATATAAAATATATACAGGTTAACTGGTAAAAGACCAGACATATTTAAGGACACAATAGTTAACGGCCATATGTAACCAATAAAAATTTAATAAAAAAAAGAATATTGCTTAACTACATAGTAAACCTCAAGGTCATTAGTGTAATAATATTCAGAAAATATGGTCACCCTCGCGATCGATGTTAGCACCCTAACGAGTCTACTCTACTAAGTGTTATTTAGTGTATACTTTCATCGAAATGGACTCTTTATCTACACACTGGCCTAGTGCCGACAATGACAGAGGCGTAGTAGTTACATAGTTTTTTGAATATTACAAATGTTATATGTTACCTATAAACCTATACATGTGGCATCACTCAACTGATATGGATTTTTGACAAAATTTTCAGTAATTTTTTTTCAATTTCTAAATAAGTAAATATTCTAAATTATTTATTAGTGGTAGGAATTATGTTGAACCCGTCAGGAGAAGTATCACATCATTACCAGTTATTTCAACATATAATTTTACAGCCCAGCATTACTGTGTTCCTGTTAGAAGACCAATGTTTTCAGTATGATTACTGTGCAAAGGGGTATACCGACTCATGTTCACAAGGTCGAAAGGAAATAGACCACAATCTTTGTGGTCTTTTTTTTAAGAGATGAAGTGACATGTCAAGTCACGCACCTGATGATAAATGCCTGCTCATCATAACACATCATTACACCACACAGAACTTCCTTAGCACTGCGCCATGCTCATCACCCAGACATTTAAGATGGAATATCACTATGCCCAGGAATTACTTTGGCAACATTGCTCGTCATACTCAAACACATTAGTGCTTACAAATAACTGCCTGTTGTAAAAATAACTAGAACTATCACATATGAGATGTTCTACTGTATTGTTGCTCCTCTTTTCGATTTATTCATAAATTTTATAAATCTTGTATGTTTGTTTGCATAAAAAAAAATAAGTATTATGTATGTATTTTTTCTAATAAATAATAAAATAAAATGAAAATTAAGATGTTTTTTTTCCAAATTTATTTAAATCCCCTTGTTAGTCAGCATTCTGTAATTTTTTTTTGTCAAATGGTATGCTATATTCACATTAAACAGTAAAACAATTTTTGCCTAATGAAACGATAAAATTATGTCACTAATGACATTGAAATATCTTTAACAAAATTGTTATCTGACCTCCAACATGCAATTACCCTTAATTCATTAATCATGTCATCAAGTGTAATGACACAATTTATAATTTATCAAAAATTGTTATACTTTTATACTAATTTCTTGTAATTACTATGTAATAATTGCAAAATGAATATTCCTTTTGCTAATTTGTGATGTAACAAGTAATATAAACAGTTGTATTTTTAGTGTAAAAATATGGCTATACTAAATATTACATACAAAGGTTATAAATTGAAACTAGTACAACTTAAATACAATTTATAATAAATGATCACATTGTTGTCTTATCATACACATGTTAAACTTTACTGTTATATATGTTTAATAAAAATATATTCACAACTTAAAGCTTTTTCGTCAGATCAAGTCCATAGTAAGTTCTATCATGTTGGATGTAAAGGTGCAATATCGGAATGTTCATGTTTATCTAAATAAAACATGACATACACTAGTGGTATTACAACACCAAGAATAAGCATAAAACAAACCAAATGGAACCATTTCAAACCAAAGTCAGCACCATGTGAAGTCAATTCCTTTACCACCACTGCCTCCACAGATATCTTTGGTTTATTTGGTAATAATTGAGTATCTTCCGATATTACTTCATTCTGTTCAGAATCTGTATAAGGAATAACTGCTGGGGCTAATGTACTATTCAACACAACAGTGTTACAGTCTATTGCACAGTCATCTTCCTTACTATTGTTGTTTTTATAATTGTCATAAATTTCCTTGGGTACACTGTTAGGAGTTGTGTTTTGTAATATATCATGTATACTAAAATTGGGCACCAACTGCTTTGAGGTTGATGGAGTTGGTTGAGGTTCTTGAGGCAACGGTATGAGTTCAGTGAGCACTGAATAAGGAGTTACAGGCACTTTTATTGTCCGCCTCGCAAATATCTCATTATCTTTGTGTATATGATTGATTCTCTTTAGTTCTGAAATCTGACATAATCACATATAACAACATACATAATACATTAAAATAAAAAATGTTTTTATTGTTAATAGAAAAGGCAAAATTTATCAATATCATTTTATTAAACACATTTTAAGCTTAAGACAAGATAAGATATATCAAGATATGGGTACTTATTCTTAGTTGTTTATGAAAGTTAAGAAATTATAAGAAAAAGTGAATATGTACATATTCGACTTACCGAACAATAAAATCGTAAAGCTATGGCTTGTAATGTGTCTCCTTCTTGTACTTGTGCTTCGATAAAGTGATCTTGTGGCTTAACTCTATGCAACTGAATTTCATTGTTAAATGATTCTGCTGATCTATTCATATTTATGTTCTGACTGAATAACTCATCTCCATTAAGCATTTGGCGTGTCCTGATATAAAATTATTTTGTTTATACCCAAATGACAAGTTACAATAAAAATATACGTGCTACTACGTTTACACTACTTACCTTTGTTTCATTTTTTAAAACTATGATTGAGCTAATATTAACAAACATGACCTGGTATAAAATTGTTAAACTACCTTATAGTTCGCAAATAATTTTTTTCTTAATATATCCAATACTAATTCTCCTAAAACAGCTGTTAATTATAATTGCACAAATATTTTTGACAAAATAAATTTTGACACTTTGCCACATTGACAAGATAAGCAAACATAGATTATGAGCAATAAATAATGACGATTAAAATGTTGCCAGTTTTTTGTTGTCCATTAAATACTTTAAATTAAAGGTATAACTATTTTACAGTATATTAAGTTCATATTTTAACAGGGTCCGTGTTATGATCAATCAAAAATTAACCTGCCTTTGCCCATTTATTGCGTTTTACACACATTTTATGTCGTCTATTTGTGTCTAACACGTGAAAGTAACTGCGAATGAAATCATCAACGTGGCGAGGGCTATATTTTTCGCGCAGTGCTTGCAGCCGCGATTCACGGTCGAGTGTAGAGCGGCATAACTTATGCCGCATAAGGATAGTATAAGATGGTACTAGATGTCAGATATCGTTATTATTCAGGGTTACTGTCATTATTAAAATAATAAGCTTTGGTACGAGCAATTAATTGTAAATTTAACGCCTTACTGTGGTGAAGAACTTGATTAAAATTTTGTTCATTTTAAAATTTATTAATTTAATAAATAAGGGGTCTAATAACAAAGGCGGTTAATAATATAAACTTATGACTTTTGTGATCACCACCTCGCTTCCCTAAAGGGCATTTCTTGTTTTAAAATGTTTTCTTATAACAGTCTGCACTCTATGTTTTTTTAATGTTTAAATAATTTAAGAAAACCTTTTGACATACAACGACAGAATTTTATTGGTAGGTATAACTAATGTAAAACTTCGTAGCAAAAGTTTTCGGGTTGTGTGTGTATTCGTTCGTAAACCTGTACGTTTTGTTTAAACACTCTTGTTGTGTTTTAGAATAAGGGTGTCTTGTGCTTGTTTAATCGCTATTTTGTAAAATGCTGCATGAAATCGTAACGTTATCATTGATATTTAAAGAATTGCACTGAAATCCCCTTTTATACGTTCAAATAATTCGCTCGTAATATAGAGGACTTATATGTAAAAAGAAAAGTAGAAATTGAAAATACTTTTAATTAAGTAATCTATTTCATTTCATGGCTAGATAGGTCTAGAAATATGTTTGACCAAAGTTTCACCTCAATAAGAATACGAGAAAAGTTAACTTTTAATCGTTTGTTTTACGCGAAGGTGAACTCTAGCCACTATAGTGCATTTCTAGCTTCAGCTATATACGTGCACAACATCAGGTGAGTGACAGAACAAAACACACTTTAATTTTATTAGTAACAACACATACATTAGTACCAAGTACCTAGTAGTCAATTTTAATATTTTCATTATTTACCTAATTTAGGACGTTCATACATTTCACCTACACAGATGTTCTTATTCAATGTAAAGTTATAATGTTATCAAATGTTATTGTGTCGTGTATACCTAGGTAGTTACGAAAAAATAATTTGATTTACAACTCTAAACAAAGTTTTCGGGATCCGCAGTTCTTTTTCTGGCTTTTTTTGAGCACAACTTTAGGTCAACATCGCAACGCTACATCTTTACCTTTTCACCTTTTTAAATTGAAATTGATAACTTAAATACTTATAATTAAAGAAAATTAAAACATGCACTGAGCAGCTTCGTTAGAAGACGGCTATTGAAAATGCTTGTCTCTGATTGGTTGAAATAGTCATTACTAGTTTTATTATGACAGTCTGGAACTTTCTCGGATTTGTTATAATACGTTTAACTTATGTCTGTAAATCTATGAGATTACAATAAAATAGTTGTAATCTCTCAAAGTGATTCAGTAAGAAAGCTCTATAGTCGTTAGGTCAACGTTTGACATTATATGGGACTTAGCCGCCTTTGTTATTAAAGCCATATAATTATCCATTACAATTTGATTTCGTGTTTATATATTTGACTCATGTGGAAAAATGTACAACTTATTAATTGAGTTGTTAAAAAACCAATAAGAGTAATAGCTTAAAATCGATCAATCCTCTAGAATACGTTAATTTCAATCCTGTAGAAAATTTCGAATTATTTTCAATTTATTATATAAATTTCTACTTTACTTTCAATTCAATACCACACATTTGTTCAAAAAGAAACAAATAATAAGATTGTGTAGTTGACGCGATTTGCTTTAACTATAAAAAGCCAGATAAAAACGTAAAACTAAAATACATTTTTTTTTACCCGCTTTTATATAAATTTTATTTGGTGTATCTCTTGCAATTTTTATATTAAACTCAGTAAATTACAAATCATGTTAAGCTCAATCTATAACTTTTTTATGGACACAATTCGGTATAGATTTTTTTTATATTTAATGATTTTGCACAGTTCAAAAAGTTAAAAGTTTAATAAACGATTCTATGTACGTAAAAAAAACAAGAGTATGTTTATGTTGTTACAATTTTATTAACTGGAGAATTTTACACAACAGTAAGGTACATAGTGTGAAATACCTTCCCTTATTATTACCTTTTTGGTACTGTGTCATAGTGGTGGTATTAATTGCACATCTTTATTTTACTCTAGCTACTTTATGTACAAAAAATATTTATTAATACAAAAACTGACTTTATTACAATCTCTAGGTATAGGTAACATTAGTTTATATGGGCAATGTTAGCATAATGATTACACAGTTCATTTTTTGACTAAGTTATATTAAAGTTTTTAAGGACTTAAAAGACACAACTTGTTCTAACTGTTACATTGTTTATGGATTTTCAATAAATTATGTATGTACATACATTTCTATCTCGTGTCATGGATATAATTGTTAAATTTTAAAGGTCTATAAATTACGTAATAAAAGCCAAATAATAATCAAACATAGTATAAAAACAAAATGGCAAAATTGAAACACAAATATCACAGCAGTTTTTTCTTTTAAGGGTGAGTATTATTAATTTGTTGTTGCTAATAATAAAGAATATGGACAGTACAAAGCATGAAAGTAAGAATAGTAGGTATGTCCTACGACAGTTTTTGAAGTAGGAATAAAATCAAAAAATAGTTGCCATGTGTTTCTAACTTCTATCTGAATGCTAATACACCTCATTCGTCATATAAGACTTGGTAAAGGTAAAAATGAAAAAAAGTAACACTGAAATACAATTTTCAATTTAAATATTAGTTGATTATGAAGCAAATAATTGTTTTGTGTATCATAAATACTGTTAAAAATCATATTAAATTATTAGTCTACAGCCAAACACTTAAATTAAGTAGTGATTAGTAATTCCAATACTGTGCCAGTAACTTTTCAAATTACGAAAGAATTGTAACTATTTACATAGCAATATTTAAAATATTAAAGCAAATTATTTACATAAACTATTTAAAAATTATCAGAACTAGATTTGCCGTATTTAACTGAATGTTGGCGAAAAATAATGAGAAACTGTTTTTCCTGAATATGATTATAAATAAGTAAAAATGAAGATTTACTTGTTACCTTGTATGGTACAAGGTAACAAGTAAGCAATTGACACAAATTATTGAAATTTAGTATTATCAACTAAAATATTATGCAATAGGGTGTGAGTTGAGAAAAACTTTGTACAGCAATATTAATTAGTATTTCCATACTTTTTTTACCTTTAATTTAGAGTTTCATTATTGTGTCTCTTAAAGGCTATTTTTAACAAGAAAAAAATTAATACAGAATGATCTTAATTCATTATATTCGCTTATGGACTAGTTTTATATATGGTCAAATTATTTTACATCAATAAAGAGCCAAATTAAAATTGAATAGCATAATTCAATAAAGATTTATTTAAATGATTCACCATTTCAGATTATACATAAAAATAAATGTCAAAATATGTTAAAAAATATTAAGCACTACAAGCAATGTAAACATCATAGGGTGTTGCCATTTTATATCACAGGTTGCATCTGAAGGTATATATGAACTTGAATGGCAAATATTCAATTTCTTATATGCCTGATTGTAATAAATAACTATGGGTAAAAAGTATATTGCCTAAAATAATAAGTATAGTCACATTATACATTATAAAATGGATAGCAAGCATATTTTAATCCAACTATTTCACTTGTGATAAGATTATTTGGTTATGAAAATAATACATGATAAAAGAAAATTGATTTTTTTTTCGTATTACAATTGATTTACAAAACTTGTTTAATTGTTCACATGGGTTTTAATTTAATTTTCTGATGATTTTTCTTTTACACACAAGTGGAATAGTGAGATTTAAATTTATCCTTAATATTATTGCCTCTCAAGAAAATAGGATGTAAGACGTTATCGTGACAGTTACTTCCCACGCATGTAAATATTAAACTAACATACGAGATCTAAAAATGTATATCTAAATAACCGTTATAAATTTGTGACGAGGGACAAGTGCACACTACGCGATGGAGTGAACGTCAATTTCACATTTAAATTCTCACAATATGTTTTTCACATAGTCGTCTTAGAATAAACGTTTAGTTTTGAGATGGCTTCTCGCTTAGGTATCCTGTATCGGGGGTGTCAAAAAGCATGATAGGATTGCTAATTGTGAGTTCCACAATAAGGTCGTTATAGTCATGGTCGACATATTTTATTCATTAAGTTGTTAGAATCCATAGTGCTATATATGGAACAACAATGGTTCATTCCGTGGGGTGGTTAGAACGCGAGTTGGAACGGGAGCATTCTTTGGGGGTCTTTAACGACAATGGGGGCGTTCCGAGCCGTTATGAATGAATGGGGGACGAGCCCGCTGTATGTTCAAGCGTTGTCGAAGCCTTGGAAGTCGCCGGGCCAGTTCTCGCGGCGCGCCGCGCGGTCCGAGCCGGTGCACGCGAAGAACGCGTCGCCCTCGAAGGGGTCCGACTCGCGCGTGAATATGTTGACGGACTCGGACTTCTTGATGTCCCTGTGCTGGGCGGGCGGCTTGGCGCGTAGGGGGGGCAGCTCGGCCTCGTCCTCCTCCGCGATGGAGGCGGTCCTGCAGCGCGGGGTCGGCGCCGCCGTGAAGTCGTCCTCGAACATGGAGCGCGGCGACACCGAGTCGGAGTCGAAGCGGAACCGCGCCGCCGGCGAGTCGCCGTCGCGGCGCGTGCTGCTCGCCGACATGGGCGACGCGGTCGTGTCCTCCGGGTCGAATGCGAATCTGCAATTGATGTTTTTCGAAGTCATAACTTTTTATGGGTGGGTGATGACCTATATGGGTGTATGGGTTTGTTGACCTGTTTGGCGCAGTTGCTAAGCTACTGGCTTCGGCGTCGCAGGTCGTCGGTTCGATTCCCACCCGGGACAAATATTTGTACGAACTACACATAATTGTTCCGGATCTGGATGTTTGTCCGAGTGAAATTTATGTATAACGCAAAAAACAAAACACACTTATAAAAAACGCTCTTATAACACAAGATATTTCTATCTTAAAATAGGGGCAGCGTTTAAAAAAAAAAGATGACCGCTTCGTAACGTAACGCGTAACGGCACCGGTCTGTCTGGCTTCAGTTGACAGTTTGATAGGTTGACAGTAAGCATATAACGTAAAACTATCGCCGCGCTTATGAAAATTATTGTAGAAAATAAAATTATTAAGCAATTTCGATATTGAATAATTCACCTTAGTTTAAGTTATCATTTCTGTCCCGCGAAGCACACGTTATTTTTTTCAACACACAAAGGCTTGGCTCGCATTTATAGTCAAAATATAACCTGTTGACTTAATATACGTTCATACTATTAGTCACGAAAATTATCTGCACCAAATTATTTCGATCCGTATCTAAGTGTACACATCAATCACCTTAGCTTTTAAGATAGTAGTAAGGATAGGAAGGTGCATACGGTTCCCCCCAATGGCTTTGTCACGAATTTATTACTGGACTCACAAACTTAAGCATAAAGTAAAGACGGTAATACGGCTCAGGTCGGCTCTGTGAGTTTTAGCCATCACGCGTGGATAGCATAAATGCTATTTTTTTATAATAAATAAAACTTCAACGTATTCAATGTGTCTTCCGTAAGCTAATAATAACATTATTTCTTTTTTCTGTTATTATTTTAATAATTATCCGTCAATGCAGTCAAGGGAGTCATTAAAATTCTAATTGAGCTCACCTAGCGCCATCTAACGTAGAATACGGCGCCCTCTTCTTTCCGCTGGGCGTGGGCGTGTCCTGGAAGTCGTTGTCGAATGGCGATGTATGCTCGCGTTCCCTGGGCGAGAAGTCATTGGAGAAGCGGTAATCTCTGCGAGGGCGCTCCTCGCGGCGAGACCGGCGGCGGGAGTCGCGCGAGTCACGCGAGTCACGGCCCGACTCGCGTCCAGAGTCGCGCGAGTCACGTGCGGCGTCGCGCGGGTCACGCGGGTCACGCGTATCGCGTGCGATGTCACGCGGGTCACGCGGTTCGCGGTCAGCGTCACGCCGGGACGCGCTAGTCGTAGACCGACGACCCGGCCATCCTAGCGTCGATCCATATCTGGAAAAGTATTATTTATTATGTGATAATATTAGGCCGTTAATACGTCATCGTAGCGTCAGTTTAACTGAGAGCTTGGCTAATGAAAAAAATTTCGGGGTCGGGGTCGGGAAGGGGATTAGAAAACCTTCTAAAATATTTCTTCGGAGAGAACTTTTCATTTGTACCAATTATTCAAATGTACATTCTTGTTAATATAATATTACAATAACGCTTAGTAATCGGTATTAGCGTATTAGCTATGATAATAAAATTATAATAATACAGTAATACTAGTATCTCTGTACTATTATAAATATATTGTCATAGTATATAGTTATTATACAGCTAAACACAATGCAAATGTTTTTTCTTGACTTAAAAGCTAGCAGCTGACAGGTCTTTTCAAACATTTTCTCTAATTTAAAATGAAAATAATAAATTCGGCGTTGCCTATATACGCTATCCGAGTAAAACAACGCGAGGTATGTAAGCAGCGTTAAATAAGTCCTTGTTATAGCATATTTAGCAATTATATTCGTCAACAGACGAAATATGTGTATATAAACTATATAACACGCTACAGTTAATATTAATGTCAAGCATTGAAGATGGTCCTGAGTCCAGCAGTGGACGCAAACGAGCTGATGATGATGACAGTTTAACAATATTTACACAAAAAAGATTTCGATTGAAAAATATAATTCTTTTTATGGAGTAGGCTCACAAACGAGCAAGCGGCTCACCTGATGGTGATGGTAAGCGATCACCGCCGCCCATGGACATTTGCAACATTACAGTACATGCAAATGCGTTGTCAGCTTTTAAGGGGGGGAGGGGTAGGTTACAGTCTACAATTGTGATACAGCTAGTTTTCAGAAAATGAAATGAATTCAATTAAAAATTAAATACCTATTTCCCAGTAAGGACATCAAGCTGCATCTAATCTAATGTCCAAAGCGGCCCCAAAATTCCACAGTAATACACCACAAAAATTGCGGTACACTCATACCTCAATTTGATTATCGCCTCGTTAGTTAGCTCTGATATTGCATATGGTAAAAGTATCTTAACTTTTTATCAAGTCATTCAATATGATCTACGCATGTTATTTAATTCTGGAATTGTGAACCAAGCGAGAATCGTGTGTATTTGGTTTTTGATCAACCGCTGCTCATGGATATTTGTAGAACGTTTTGCAATTGCGTTGCTTAAAGGTGGGAATTTAAAAGGAAAAGAGGAGGAGGGGGAAAGAAAGGGTGATGCGGTAAAAGGAAGAAGGGAGGGGAGGTGGGCCACCGGCCATCTCAATCACCGGATGATACGCGGCAGCCAAAAACACTTCCACTTTACATAAACTTATAATATATAAAACTATACCAAGAAAACTAACGGTCAATGAACCCGATAGTGTCCTATATATTATTACGCTTTGCCATCTATTTGTGAGAAAAATACACACCAGATCGAGTTGATTCAATGACGGCCTTCGTAAAATTTTTAATATTTGATCCAGACAGTCGTATGGCGTGAAAATAGATCATTTCATAGTGTTATTAAAATTCTCCCACGCCTGTGGAGCATTTGTACGTTTATAGTTACTTCATTTATACGTTTATGAGATAAATATTATAGTGCTGTCTTCCATAAAGTAGTTAATGTTCAACATTTACTTAATATCGCAAAATCTTTATCACATATACATCTCCAATACTTCATTCAATACGCATATAAATACGTCGCTTATTATATATCGCCCTATTTAAATAGTTCGAAACGACTGCGGGACAAAGCTTCGCACATGAGTGGCCACTTTGCTATTGACGCTATGAAAACATAATTTATTTGCCGCTTTAATTATCTGTTTCGCCTATTTAATGAAACAATTTTCCATTAACCATCAAGCCGTTAAGTGAAAATAACGTCATTTTTAAAATCCATTCAAATTGCATTAATCAAAAAAGCCATTCATACAGACACGTCCACAAAATTTTATTTATTATTAAACTATGACCTTATGTAAGTATAATAATTTGCTATCATCATTCAACACGGGTGTTCCATTGCATGTTTAAAGATTAAAAAACTAAACAATAATTATAATAATAATACGTTCAAAGACAACCATTCCTTTAAAATAATGAAGTCTTTGTCCGTTGCATTTTACATCTTAAGAAGTTGAAAGAAAGAAAGTATACGATCGTTAATTTAGAATAAACATTTCGGGACACCCTTTTCAACACCATTAACATAATTGGATGACCATGGCCACAATAGACGCTGTGAATCCTTTTTGTTATTTAAATCACTGTTTAAGAAAAAGATGGAATCTTTTTTTATTTAAAACATGTAGGAGTTTATTTGATTCGCTTTGTATTTATGTTTTTCAAAGT